>PVJS01008505.1:0-52900 GCA_004027185.1 Glis glis
AAAAAAAAAAAAAAAAAAAAAAAAAAAAGAAGAGAAAAGCATACACACTTATTTAATAGAAGTTTAATGTGACAGGGGAACTGTCAGGAATGAAGACCCACCGACACAGGTGAACTGTGTTTCTATGCTAAGTCTGATGAAAATGTGGATAGTTGTGGACAAGTATAATTAGACACAAGGGGCATGATGTAATGGGGAATTTGGCAAGGCCGGTGTGTTGCTGTGTGCAGATTCTTCTCTGCCCCCGCATGTTCAGCATTTAGGACACTCCTTTACTACGGGTGCAGGGAGGGCACCTCTAGAATGAGGGTCTTACGACCTACTTCAGAGGATGATCAGAGAATTCTCCGATGGCCTGCCTCCAGGGAGAAGGGGTGGAGAAGCTCAGAGAGTGGCCTTCTCACTGCTGCGGTTTCTCAAATACCAAGGTGGCATGTTTGGGGGAGACACATCCTGAATCCTACCACATCTGTGTGCTTCCCATATGCCAAGCATTTAAGGCCAGGAGTGTGTATTCACTCCCAATAGCCTCACAACAGACCTGCAAAGCTGTGTTCAGCCCTGTCTGATTGATCGGAGACCAGGACACAGAGAGTTGGTGTAAGCTGCCCAAGGAAGCAGAGCCAAGATTTGAGCCGAGAGCAAGGGCTTGCGACCCAGTGCAGGGCAAGTGCCCATCCTTTGCAGACCCAGAAGGAGGAGGTGGAATGACCGCAGAACAGACTCGCCCCGTCAAAGCTGGGCTCTGTCCCGAGTCCTGAGCGGACACATTAGACAGACTCCATGGCAAGAAGATGGTCCCTCCTCTGTCCCCGCTTTCTCTTACCACTTCCTACTCTTAGATATAGGTGCACTCTTAGGTGGGGGAAGGGGAGGGCAGATGAGGGCTGCTCATTCCGGGTTATAGAGTCTCCTGGATAGGGCACTGCCCTCCTCCCCAGTGTCCAGTTACCATTCCACCTCTGAACTCAATGCCTCATCCAGTTCCTAAAGGAACTTCTCAGAATAAAAATATTGCTGAAGGACTTGCCCAGTTTTAGGCCTTTGTAAGGCTGCCCTTGACCCCAGCAGGAAACCCAAACTCCTCCTCCTTTTGCTGTCAAGGGCACCGAGGCATCTGTCCATCCCCACAGCTTCACTACTCCACCCGTGTCCCTCCTCTCCCCAGAAGTTGCAACATCCCCCAGGCCCTCGCACGGCCTGCCCCCTGGGTCTGGACCACCCCTGCATCTGACTCCTCAGGAAGCTCTCCCTGACACCTCAATATGGTTTATAACAGCTATATTAGTCCATTTTCCATTACTCCACCAAAATACTTGAGGCCGGCTACTTTATAAAGAAAACAGGCTTATTTAGCTCAGTCTTATTTCATTTTGGAGGTGGAAAGTCCAGTGTGGTGCTGGCTCTGATGAGGCCCCCCTTGCTGGATCCATCATGGCCGATGGTATCATACTGGAGAGCATGTGTCACGAGATAGGAAGCCAGAGGGAGGGCAGGGGCTGGGCTCGCTTCTTTAGAAGCACACTCTGTAGAGAACTCAGAGTTCCACAAGACCGACCTTAATCCCTTTTCAATGATCCAACAAGTACCCACTAGGTTGGCCCTGTCTCTTAAAGACTCCACCACCTCTCACAGGGCCACATGAGGATCAAGCTTTCAACACATGAAGCCTTAGGGACACCCCATGCGGTAACCATAGCCGCACTCTCAGGGAGCACTGCTTTTGACAGATAAGAGAACTTCAAATAAGATTTGTCTCAGTCAGCATTCTCACTGCTGTAATCCAAGAACTGGCCATACAACTTAGAGGAAGGAAGATTTATTTGCTCACAGTTTCCTTGGGGATGAGGGATTCAGTCCATGTGTGGCCGGGGGCCGCAGATCTCAGGGCATGGTGGCGGCGGGAAGTGGACAGAGAGAGTGCAAGGCTTTGCTCTCATCATGGAGGCCAGAAGCAAGAGAGAGCACAAGGGGAGGAGGAACCATATATACTCCCCAAGGCTGCACCCCCGGGACCCACCTCCTCCTGTCACAGCCTTCCAGCCTGGGCCACCACCCGGATAAATCCACTACAACCCTCATGAGATTACAACCCTTATTACTTAACTTTATCAACCCTGAGCATTAATGCATGAGCTCTTTGGGATGCATTCTGCATCCAACCATGACAAGATTTCTTCTTGTATCTGCTATAACTCAGATGTTCTCGGTTAAAATGACCTTCATACCAGTCTGATGGCTTGCTTTCCCATCAAGCTCAGAACTATAACAGCCTTCAGAGATCTGTCCCAAAGCCAGTGGAGTTGTGTTTTCACCACCCAGAGCCTAGAGCACAGGATTTTATGGGCAACCCTCCCTCAGGACCTCAGCCAATGAGTGGGAGTGGGGAACCCCTCCCCTGCCCTGAGGTGGGCCAGACCCCAGAGTATAACTGACTGTCCTAAGTTACCCCAGGATCAATCCTGCTGAGTATTAGGGCTTGGGCTTACAATGTCTCCCAAAAGCTCCTGTGTTGAAGGCACTGTCCCCAGTGCAGGAAAGTTGAGAGGTGGGACATGACTGGAGGAGGTGAGCCACTGGGGGCATGGTCTTAAACACTATGTATGTCCCTGTATCCTCCTCTCACTCTCTCTGCTTCCTGCCACCATGTCCTCAGGACCTGCTCCAATGGTTCCTGCTTGGGAGCCTGCCAATCAAGGAATGACCTTTGAAACCTCTGAATTCTGAGCTCCAAATAAACCTTTCTTCCTCTAAGTTGTGCTTGTCAGGTATTTTGATCACAGTGGCAAAAATACTGACTAAAATACTGAACATCTCACTTTTGTCATTCTCACTTTTCGTACAATTCTTCTTCCCCGCCCCGTCTGGTTTTTGCCTTGACAAATCGCTTGTGCACAACTTCTCATCTGGGCCTGTGCTATGGTTTGAATATGGTCTGTTCCTGCTAAAAATCATGTTTAAATTTAATCTCCATTATGAGATATGAAGAGGTGGGACCCTTAAAAGGTGATTAGGACTGAGCCCTTGTAAAGGGATTCATCATTCATGCAGTTAATGGGTTAGTGGGATATCTGCAGAGTGGGTAAGCTGTAACAGCTAGTTTGGCTGGGCCTCTTGAGCACTCCCTGTCCCGCCCCATGTGAAGCTCCGTGTTGCTTCAATATTCTGCTACCAAGAAGGCCATCACCAGATGTGAGCTCTGGACCACGGACCAGAACCATGAGCCAAAATCTCTTTATAATTTACCCAGTTTATGGTATTGCATTATTAGTGATGGAAAATGAACTGAGACCGTCTGCTTCTGGAAGCCCAATTTAAGACAAAGGGGATGTCATGTCTGAATCTACAACTCGGTCACTTGGCCCACCACATGAGGATGATGGGAGCCCCGAAGCCCCAAGGCTGGTACAGCAGTTGCTGCACTGCTGGGCCCCTCCACTGTCACCCTGTCACTGTGCCCTCTGTCCCCAAGCCATGTCCATCCACTGCCTCTGTCCCTTGGAGGAGCCTGCTGGTCCATGAGAGTCAGGGCAGGCAGGAGGAGGTTCGTAGCATTTAGTATTTCCACTGTCGGCCAGGAACCAATCAGAAGCCTTCAGCTCCCACCTCCCCCTTCCTCTGCTCCTTGCCCCCAGCTGCCAGATGCAAGTGAGAAGGCAACTCTAATTCACAAATTGCAGCATGTATGAAGCTCAGAGAGCTAACTGGCAGGCAAGGCAGGTGGGGAGCCAGGGTGCAGGCTCGGCCGAGTACCAGGGCCCTGGGCTGCCTTCCAGGAAGGTCCCCTCTCCACCTGCCACTGCAGCCTGCTCCTGAGCCATGTCAGGAGAGCCTGACACGAGGCAGGGGAGCAGGAGGGGAGAGCTTGGAATCTGTCCACCTGTCACTTCCGGCTGCCTCTCAATAAGAAGGAGCTTGGTGCTTGCTGGTGTGAGGGGAGTCAAGTTCAGCTGCTTTGCAGGGCCCACCTAAGCTAGCATGGGGGCAGAGAAATGCTGCTGGAGGCGTGGTTTAACCTGGGGAAGCTCCGGCTCCATTGCTGGGAGCTCCTGAGACTCCCAGCAATGCTCCCCTGCCCCGGGCTCCTCCAGCCCATGGCTCAGTCAAGGGCAGCACATGAGGCTCCTTTTTTGCCCATCTGGGCAGGCCACCTAGTGCCTCTTGAGGACAGATGGGACCACAGACCCCAGAGGCCTTAGAGCCCAAGGTATGGGCCTCCCTTCTGTCACACAACCAGGGTTACACTGGGCTGTCCCAGGCAGTGACCAAGGTTCTATGGACCAGTGCCGAAGTCCTGACCCCTGTCTAAGACAGCAGAATGTGATCATATTTGGAGATATGGTTTTTAAAGAGGTCATTAAGTTAAAATGAGGTGATTAGGGTGGGCCCTTGTCTAATATGACTGGTGTCCTTATAAATAGATTAGGATGCAGACATCACAGGGGGACAATCATGTGAAGATTCAGAGAGAAGATGGCCAGGGAGAGGGGACTCCGAAACAATCCTATCAACACCTTGGCTCAGACTTCCAGCTTCAGGAACTGTGAGATAATAAGTTTCTGTTGTTTAAGCCACCCAGGTTGTGGTACTGAGCAAGGATAAGGACGCAGATAACAAAATTGGAAATTATGGTAAGGCGCTGGCAATAAAGTGCTCAGGGAGCTGCAGATCCCAGGAAAGGGGCTCGGTTATTCCACAGATTGGAAAATGAAGACCCCAAGGGAGGGAACCTCCCTGAGGCCACATAGCAAATAAGAGGAAAATAGAACCAAAGCAAACTGAGTCCCAGATGAGGTGCTTGCCCACCCCTCCTGAGGGATATGGGGCGGGACCCCGGCACACCACCATGCTGAGAAGGCAGACAGAGGTTGTTTCGAGAGGACTCTGTCTTGTTCACGTGGCAAAAACTGCATCTCAACTGGCCATAAATAAAACCAGAGAGTTAATGGCTGGCCAAGAAAAAAACTATATTCTCACTGTTAAAGAAAAATGTTATTCATGGCACTCATTAAAGCATAGTAAGGAAGACTTTACAGTGTCCCCCTGATAAATGGGAACATGTTCCACGACCCCTGTGGGTGCCTGAAGCACAGATACCACCGAACCCTATATATTCTGTTTTTTCCTATACAGACATACCAATAATAAAGCTTAATTTATAAATTAGGCAAGTAAGAGATTAATGATAACTAATAATGAAATTAAGCAGTTATAACAATATACTGTAGTCAAAGTTATGTGAATGTGGTTTCTTTCTTTCTCTCTGAAAATGCCTTATTGTACATCCTATCAGGTTTGAATTCCACGGGGAAGAGCCAGGCCCTTTTGCAGAAGCTCCTGGAAACTCCTTGGGCTTCCTTCTGATCAAATAGCTTATGCTACACTTCCACCTCTTAACCAGTGGCTCAGGCCAGGGAAACGAGACACACCCCTGGCTTTAGCCTGGGCCCTGTGCTCTCTCCCTGGATTGGGTGAGGCCCTTCCACATCCGATCAACCAATATGAGAAAGGCAGACACTGAGGTCAACATCTGAGGCTGCTGCTATAAGAAAGGAACCTGGGTTCTCAGAGACAAACACAGGCCGCTGGCCCAGGGTCTCAATGCAGAGCCTTCCTCGGTGGCTCAGCGCTGAGACCAGAGGACCCTGAGGATGAGGCTTCTTTCTACAAGAGGAGTGTGTGGGAAGAGACATTTGTGAGGAGACATGGGCAGCCAGGCTGTAGCACTGGAGGCTCAATTAGAAAAGTGAATTTAAGTATCTGTCAAGATAAACTCAGATATTTCACTGCCAAAAGAAATTATAACCATATTTCCTTCCACAATTCCTCTTTACCAAAGAGTCCTTTCCTTCCTTCTCCAGAGAAGAAGGAATAAATCTTTAAAAACCCAGTCTCGTACATGCAATGTCTCTTCTGAGTAACCTAAGTAGAATTGGCCTTTTGCTCCTCTGTGCTTTTATTCATGCATACATCCATTCATTCATTCATCCATCCATTCATTCAGCAAACACTGAGCACTGACTATATTGCAGACACTGGGGTAGGTGTTGGGAATACAGAGATGAGGAAACAAGAGTAAAAATGGAAAGGAAGATGGCTCTTTCCCTCATAGACATTACATCCTAGGTGGGGAAACAGGCATGTATGAAGTGGCACAGGACAGGCGCCCAGTACCTTAAGACTTCATTCTACAAGGGGTCCAAGCAGGTCAGGGAGGTCCGAGAAACTATTTGCAGCTGTGATCATTGAGCTGGGAGCTGAAGGATGAGTAGAAATGAAGGAGATGATGGGGAAGGCATAAGGAATGTCACATGCAGAGGGAGGGTGTGCAGTGACCAGGAGAAGTGGGATTCAGGGCCCTCTTGGAGCAATGGCAGGGCTGGGGATCCCCTTAACTACATTGCAAAGAGTATCTGCAGAGAGAGGGGACTAGGCCAAGTCAGAAGCTATTGCAATCAGCCGGGCATGGTGGCGCACACTTGTAATCCCAGTTCTTTAGGAGACAGAGATCGGAGGATCTGGGTTCGCAGCCAGCCTCAGCTCTCTCTCTCTCTCCCTGCCTTTCTCTCTCTCTCTCTCTCTCTCTCTCTCTCTCTCTGTCTCTCTCTCTCTCTACTTAGTGAGGCCCTCCATAACTTCGTGAGACCCGGTTTCAAAATAAAAGTACAAAAAATAGGGCCGGGGGTGTAGCGTGGAGGTAGAACGCCCCTGGGTTCAATCCCCGGTACCGCAAAAAAAAAAAAAAAGAAGCTATTGCAATCACCAGTAAAGGTGGGTAGACCGAGTCAGAAACTATTGCAATCACCAAGACCAAACATGATGGTGGCCTGGACCAGATATCTGTGCAGCAAAGAGAGGCAGATGGAACTTGATGGCGGGTCAGACATGGGAGGCGAGCAGGAGGGGGGGGTCAAGGGTGACTCCCAGCTTGCCAGCTTGCACAACTAGGTCAGTCGTGGTGCTGTTCGCTAAGAAAGGGATGGCTGGATGGTGTTAAGTTTTGGATGCCTTGCAGAAGGAAAAGGGAAAATTGCAAGGAAGCAGTTGGATTATCCAGGTGGGAGCTTGGAAAAGAGTGGACAGGAGAGATGCCTGGAGGAATCCTCTGGGTAGGTGGCAATCAGAGATCTGAGAGCAGATGAGATGCCCCAGGTGGATAGTACTGAATGACAAGAGAAGAACCCTTGGACAACACTTAAGGATCACCCATGCTGAAAAGTGGCATAAGGGATGTGAGCTTTGAAGGAAGACAAAGCAGTAATAGCCAAAGAAGTAGAAGGAAAACTTGGAGAGGGCCGGAGTGCTGTATCATTCAGGATCCCAGCAGAAAAGAGATGACACTTTCAACAGTTTAATGGAAGAGTTTAAAGAAGGTGTTTATGTAGAGAACTCTGGGCAGTGTGGTAGGGGAAACACCAGGGCTGGTGACATACCCAGGGACCAGCAATAGAAGGGAGTTGCTACCATCTCTAGGTCTGAAGAAGTAAGAAAAAGAGGAGCATGAATTTTGGTCTGCAGCTTCAGTTGTGCAAGAAATGTGACTTCCTTTATATTTCCTGGGACTAAACTTAACTTTTACTTTTCAGAAATGTTCCTCCGGGAGCCAACCCAGGCCAGCAGGGCCTCCACAGGGCGCTAGGACATCTGCAGGGATGGCATCAGGTCTCCAATTTCCTTCTGTGCACCTAAGGCCAATTATACACAGGCCTATCTGAAGTCTGACTAGCAGGAAGCAGAGAGAAGGCAACACCTTTGCAGAAGGCTTTGTGTCTCAGATAACAGGACCAGCTCCAGGGAGGGGAGCAGAGGAGCTCCCTGGGGGAGACTCCCAGAGCCCATGTGCACCCCCGATGGGGAGAGGCTCACCCATTTGTGAACCTCTGGTGCCCCTGTGCCCGTGTGCAAGGGTTTGAACCTGTGCCTGCACTTTGTACCTCTGTTCAGCAGGTAACTAATGGTGTGGCCCTCCTCTTGGAGGCTTCTGGGGTTGGGGGTGTTCATCGCCTCTTCCAGCCTCTGGATTCAACCATGTTCCTTAGCCTGTGGCCCCTTCCTTCCCTTCACAGACAGCAATGTGGCCGAGTCTTCCTCATGCTGCCTACTCTCTGGTTGTCTCTCTCTTGCCCCCTCTTCTACTTTTCTGGATCCTTCAGATAACATTGGGCCCACCCAGGTCACCCAGCTAATCTCTCCATCTCAAAGTCAGCAGATTATCACGCTGAGTTCCACCTGCAGCCTTAATGTCCCTTTGCCGTGTAACCTGACACATTCACAGGCTCCGGATATTGGGATGTGATCATCTTTCGAGGGCCGTTATTGTGCCTACTGTGGACTCCATTTGTATTCTTGTCTCAAGCCCTGTAAATGGTAGGCATAGTATTTGTGGAATCCTGAAAGAATGTGATTAGGGTTTGAGAATTATTTTTTCTTAAGAAAAGATAAAAACAGCTTTCTCTTTGGAATTTGGTTTCCCTAAGACCCCAGAACCATGTGTCTGAGATATTGTGTAGCCCTGGACGTGTGCTGTTACATTTCTGATTGACATTGCTGTCTTGCTTTGGATCCAGATGCAATGTCCTGACAAGAGAAATAAACTTCCCTCCAGCTCTCTCACTCATCCTTTGCAGAGGGAGAAATGAGCTGGAGCCACACCGTGGAGAGCACAAAACCATATCCCACACAAATCCTCATTTCCCAACTTTTTGAAGGCCACAGAAGAGCACTATTGGGCATTATTAATTCATTAGTTCATCAGTTCGGCAAATGTTGACTTAGCATCTGTCCTGTGCCAGGGATAGTGCTTGAAGTTAGAGACACAGTGGTGCTAAGCAAGGTATAGTTCCCTTTTTCTGTCAGGGACAGGTTCCAAGATGTCCAGTGGATTCCTGAAACCATGCACAGTACTGAATCTTACATATACTATGTTTTCTCCTATGCATGCTTGTGATAAAATTTAATTTACAAATTAGGTAGAGTAAAAAACTAATAATAACCGATAATAAAATGGAACAATTATAACAATATACTGTAATAAAAGTTATCTGAATGGTTTTTCTCTCTCCCTCCCTCCTCTGTCAAGATATCTTTTCTGTTCTCACCCTTCCTGTGATGATGTGGAATGATACAGTGCCTACAAGATGAGATGAAGTGAGGTGAGGGATGCAGGAATCATGACACAGCATTAGGCTACTACATAAGGTTCAATTAAACACAAGCACTATGATACCATGACAGTTGATCTGATAACTAATTGACTAATAGCAAGTAGCATATACAATGTGGGTATTCTCAACAAAGAGGATTCACACCTTGGGGAGGATGGATAGATGATGTAAAACTTCTTCATACTATTCATAATAGCTTGTAATTTAAAACTTAGAAATTGTTTATTTCTGGAATCTTCCATTTAATATTTTTGGACCTCAGTTGACTATGGGTAACTGAAACTGGAAAACAAAATGGCAGATGAGAGGTATTTGTTCTAGTCTGCTTTTCTGTCACTGTAACCAAAATACCTAACAACAACAACAACAAAAAAAGACACAGGGAGGGGTGTAGCTCGGAGGTAGAATGCCCCTGGGTTCAATCCCCAGTACCACAAAAAAAATAATAATGCTTTGCTGATATTTATTGATCCACACACCCACCTTCTGTGTTGCTCCTATAATCATTCCCACTTTATGGATGAAAAAATGGAGATAGAGTACTAAGATGAAATTCACTTAGGATCACACACCAGTAACATCAGAGCTCAGATTTGAACCTAAACTCTCACAGAGGAGAGGAGGCCGCTTGTCTCCTCTCATGGGCATGCCTAGAATTTTTTTGACTCATGGTTTCAAAGTACAGCCCATAGTTGGCCAACTCCATCATGGTGGCATGGTCTTCCCAGATCCCGTTCAGCAGCCACTAAACTCCCCTTTCCCACTATCCCCTGTTCCCTTCCCCTCTCCAAAGAGCTGCTTATCGGGGCCTCAACAGTCGGCTGTACCAAGAAGAAAAAGCAGGTAAAAGGGCTGGGTTGGAATGTTCAAATTCCTTTCCTCCTAACCCAACTCCCTCACTGCACTCTGCTACTTTCCCTGGGCAAAGAACGGAAGTGTTTTATTTACCCAGTGTCCAAGAAGCTGGTGCCAAGACCAGGGAAACTGCCACACCGCCATCTGTTCTGTTAAATCCTTCATAAGCGCTCAGCATGACCTAGAGAAACTGACAGTTTAAAACATATTGAGCAGCTCCCACCTCTCCTTTTATTACCCTTGAACATGCTCTGAGCGGGAGCAGACATTGCGGAAAGTCCAGGTAAGTCTCTCTGCAGCTGGGCCATCAGTCACTGCCTTCACTGGCAGGCCAGGGATGGAGAACTTGGGATTTCTTCCCTTTCTGTTCTGTTTTGTGACGCTAGAAAACTGTGCGGTGTAATCCATTTCTGGAAGCTCATGCTGTCAAGTGGTGCAATGAGCACCGGATTTGGAGACAGGAGACTCCCTCGCGGGCTGTGTGAACTTGGGGAAATTGCTTACTCTCTCTGAACTCTCTGGGTACAAGTCTTGCTGTGAGTTGTCTGTGTTTTAGACTTTGACCTTGCTGCCAAGAAATCTCTGCAGATCTGCATATGACTCCTGACGCACCACCTCTCCTCCTTCTTTTTTAACCCTGGTTCTAGGTATGTCCAAATCTCCATCTGTCCTCAGAACTCTGCCAAGTGTTCACCTGGGCTCCCACATCCCTCCCCTGAGATCCTGTGAAAAGACACGTGAACCCCTCCAGGTCCTAAGTTTCCTTTCTCAACATACCCAAGGCATAATAGGTGTGCCAATCAATGGCTGCATTTAGATTGATTTATATGTACTCCTATTTGGTGTTTCACCCTTTGAAGCCCCAGTGAAGCTCATATTCTGATTCAGCTGAACACTCCTCACGGCCTAGCATCACACCTTGTTCTCAGAAGAGGAAATCAAAGGCTTGTGAGGCATCCCCGCCTGGGCTCAAGCTGGAGAAGCTCCTACGGCTGGAGAGATAAGCCCGCCCGGAGCAGACTCAGGGAAGAATGGCAGCAGGAGCCTTTGCTCACCCAAAAGACTGAAGGGACCGGGCCTAAGGCTGGAGCCAGATGCTCAAGTAATGCTTGTGGAACCTTTCTGTTTTCTGTTGCTGCTGTCTGCTATGATGGGTGGCTTCACCATCCCAAAGGAGCCCCCTCCATGGGGACTCCTGCTCTCTGCCTGGTAGCACAGGGCATCTTGAACGCTTGGTTTCAGAATGATCGTTCTGTTTCAGAAACTCCCCAAATGGTGTTGCCTCATTTTATTTCTACCTGCATTTCTTGCTTGTCTCTGAATTCCAGGTCCTGTGCCTTCTTACACCCACACTGTAGATCCTGCAGCTAGAAACACTACTCACCCATCCCTCTGCCCAGTCGTGGGGCTCTAGGCACTGACAGGAGTGGTTCCCACACCCTGGGAGAACTGCAGGCCAGCTTGCAGTTGCAAGATCCTGGGCCAGCTGCAGGCCCCTTGAATGGGCAGGTTGCCATGACAACCCTTTAATGCAATGGGTTGCCCAAGGATCACTGACCACCCAAAGCAATGATGCACAAAGAAGTGCCCATTTCTTTGATAGTTTTCAAGAACAAGCAAGATAAAAAGCCACCAGTGAAAAGACATTGCAAATGGTGTCTGAACTAGTCTGCACTCAATTCAAGCCCATTCCTCACTCTTTCCCTCCATCACAGAGAAATAGTTATGCATTACAGTGATTTCTAACACCATTCTGCAATGACTGGTTTCCATACATCCTGTTATTGACCCAGTACCCATTATGTACCATATACCTTAACGGACACTTTAAATACTCCCTAAAAGTGAGCACTACTGTTTCCCACCTTACACATGAGGACGCTGAGGCTCAGAGAGTTTAAGTGGCCCATCTGGGGTCGCATAGCTGAAGTGCAGAGGCAGCATTTTGTTTATGTCAGTAACTTCTCCTCGTGCCATCAGTGTGGTCCCAGCTGACCATCACAGCATCTCCATGAAAAAAAATCCCTTAGAAACAAGACTCCAACCTCCTCTTCGTCTTGTCTCCACAATGTTCTATTGCCAACTATTTAAAAGGGAAGAAATCCTTGGTCGGTTAATTCATTTATTGCCCATTCATTAATTCATACCAATTACAAACTTTTACTTTTGTTTTTTGATTTTTCTGGACACTGGGGATTAAACCAAGGGGCACTCTACCTCCGAGCTACACCCCCAGTCCTATTTTTTTTTTTTTTGCGGTACTGGGGATTGAACCCAGGGACATTCTACCTCCGAGCTACACCCCCAACCCTATTTTTTTATTCTTTATTTTTAAACTGGGTCTCACGAAGTTGCGGAGGGCCTCACTAAGTAGCTGAGGCTGGCCGCAAACCCAGATCCTCTGATCCAGCCTTCCAAGTACTGGGATTACAAGCGTGTGCCACCACGCCCAGCTACAAACTTTTAGTACAAAACTAGCACTTTGGACACATTTGCCAAGTTATAAAAACATTCTCTATGATTGCTGAGTGCTGTGGGTTAAATGTGGTTTGTCCCCGCTGAAAGTCACACTGGGGCTTTATTCCTCAACGCAGCAGTGTTGGGAGCTGGGGCCTAGTGGGAGGTGTGTGGGTCATGGTGCAGAGCCCCCATGACCCGGCTATGCAGGGTCCCTTCCCATCGTACTTGAAAGCATCCCTGTGAATCTCATGCCAAATGCCCACCACACTCAACTGTCACTGTCATCCCTGCAAGACCAGGAGCTTCGGGAGCATGGGGGCCGGCTGACTTGTCACAGCTACAGTCCTGTCACCTGACACGTGCAATGGAGTGAGTGGTTAAGCATTTTTAGAAGAAAGTGTGAGATTACTCAGAACATTGATAGGAATAAGATGTTTGTGACCTTGAAGAAGCTTGTTACTGAGAAAGAGATAAGCAGCCCCGATAGACAGGAGCTGGCCCGGCCTTCCATTCCGGCCCTCATGTTCTCCTGTGAAACAATTTCAGACTATAACATCACGCAAGGCTGCCCTGACCACAATGAAGCAATATAAAAACAAGACCACTTCAGAATCATGTCTGAAAGCAGACAAAACATGAGCATGGCACAAACCACAAAAATGACCTAACACTTCCCTTCTCTGGCCAGTGTGAGGGCCTGAGACTTGTTAACCAGTGGCAGTGTTAGCTCTGCATTAATTCTTTAGCCTCATAAAGAAGATTCATGAAGATGCACCCCTGCTGCCAGAGAGCATCAATTCAAACCCTCCCCAGAGTCACCTGACAAGCACAAGTCCTTTATTGAGTCTTGTCTAACACTCTCTTACTGAGTCACCTCACTATTCCCCACGTGCAGGTTCCCCTCACTACAACAGGTCAATAAACTCAACTCTCTTCTTTCAAATATGGGTGTGTCCCTGAAGGTCTTCAGTTATAGGACGTTGACACCACCTAGTTCCCAGAACACTGAATTTGTAAAACAAATTCTTATCTTAATTTTAAAAATCTGCAGAGCCGGGTGTGGTGGCGCACACTTGTAATCCCAGTACTTGGGAGACTAAGACGGGAGGATCCGGGTTTGTGGCCAGCCTCAGCTACTTAGTGAGGCCTCCACAACTTAGTGAGACACTGTTTCAAAATAAAGAATAAAAAAATAGGGCTAGGGGTGTAGCTCGGAGGTAGAATGCCCCTGGGTTCAATCCCCAGTACCACAAAAAAAATCTGCAAATTAATTGATGAGGAGGAATATATTTCTGATTGGAAGCACATGTTAGAGCAGGCCGCCTTGAACACAATAGTCAGCCCTCTGTATCAGCAGCTTCCACGTGCACGGATTCAACCAGCCACACACACAAAGTATGACCAAAGTTTGTATCTGTACTGAACATGTACAGACTTCTTTCTTACCATTATTCCCTAAACAATCCAGTCTAACAACTATTTATGTATTGTTTACATTGTATTAGGTGTTGTAAGTAATCTAGAGAAGATTTAAAGTATATGGGAGGATGTGTGTAGGTCATATGCAAATACTATACCACTTTATTTTATTGTTTGTTTATTTATTTAGCAACAGTGGGAATTGAACCCAGGCACTCTACCACTGAGCTATATCTCCAGCCTTTTTATGTTTTATTTCGAGAAAGTTGCCCAGGCTAAGTTGCCCAGCCTGACCTCAAACTCCTGGGCTCAAGTATTCCTCCTGCCTTAGCCTCCAAGTAGCTAAGATTATGGGGTGCACCACCACACCTGGCTAATTGCCATTTTATATGAGGTACTTGAGAATCTGCATATTTGGGAACACACAGGGAGTCCTAGAAACAGGGTATGTAGGTCCCAGGGCCCATAAGGGAAGGAGGATGGAGGCTTTGCTGGATATGTCTCATCTGAAAGTATGTCAGATAAGATTCCTTGACAACAGAATGTTACAATTGCACTGTTGCATCTGCTTCCCAAGGAATACAAAGCAGATGTTGTCTGCCCTGCCCAGGCCCTGAGAGAGTTGGCTGCGGTCATGGATTGGTAACTGCAAAACCATCCTCAAAACACCTGGTGAGATCATTCCAATCCAGCAGACACCACTGGGACTCCGTCTCCATTCCCCAACCCTGCTTCCCATGGAACGATAGAGACACTGGGGTGTAGCACCTGGGACTGACAACAGCATCAGGCTTTGAGCGGATCAGAGACAGACTTCGGGGTGACTGGATCTTCTTCCGCCAATAGCTGGCTTATGGGCTGAATCATTCTGACAGAATGCCAACAGATGTTTCGTTGTGGAGGATGACTGAGTTTCTTCTCCAAACATTCAGAGAATCTTTATTGGCAAGATTAAAGTCAAAGCAAGGCCTCTCCTCAACAACCAGAAAGCGCCTGATGTGTGTGGCAGCAGAAATCCAATATGAGTCTCAGACGATAAAGACGGCAATGGGGTTTCAAGTCACTCATCATAAATTTCTCCCTGGAACGAGGGCCGGGGTGCTACAAATGTTGTCAGAAACCAGTGACAGCTCCAGAGAGGCTGGATCTGATCTAGGAGGAAGTTTCATTTAGGGGCTCTGGTCACATCCTATCCACAGGCCAAGCTGACATCTGTGGCTGTAAAATTGTCACCCTTCCCCTTTGCCTCTCAGGAAATCAAAACTTCTTTATGACACTTTTTATCAAATTTGTCTTCTGCCATTTCTTATCTCCTCTTCCCTCGCCTTCCTTCCGATTCGGTCCTGGCGAATAAGTGACTGTTACTCTTGTCAGTTATTTATCTGAGTAATTTCTTGATGAAATTGCAAATATAATTGAATTTTCTGAAAACCATGAATTCAAATGAGGCGACAATAGAGGAAACGACGTGATTAAGGAATTGTTATTCGCTCGTTGTACATCATTACCACCCGGAATTCATCACTGGATCGCTCACAGATGGAGTCGCTGAACTATGATTATATTTTAGAAAATGAAAGGGGACAAATCTAAAAAGGCAATAAAACAAATTAGGAGCCTTCTAGAGGGACACGATTATTACTGATTAAGTATATTTGGCATCAAAAATGCGCTAGCACTTTGGCAGTTTAAATTACACATTCGTGCAGTCGACATTTTTTGCCGGCCTCAAAATTCTTTGTTATTTCGGTCTCCTAATCACATTCCCCTTCACCCTCCAAATTGACAATTTGAAAGAACATTAGAAATGATCTTTTCTGAAGGAGTATTTGCTCTCAAAAGGCATTTACACTCAGCTGCCATTAAAAGGATGTGACCCAGTCACTTAGTTTCTCAATTTAGCTTTAAAACAAAGTTACTGTATTAGGGGAAGTGGCCACTATTTCAATGTAATGGGCTTTGTCACTTCTTTGAATGTGCTGTTTAGGGCTGAAGGATGGGGATGGAGGTCGCAGCGACCATACCACCATACACACCAAACAGGTATGTTTCCAGGCACATTTAGCCAAGGGACCACAGCCCCGGTCCCAGTTTGATTTTTAGAGGATCTGAAGATAACTCATCTCTCTTGAAGAGCACTCCAGTATAACTAGCAGATGGATCTTAGATTAACTGCCAATGATCTCTACCTTCCAGTGTCCATTCCTGTAGATGATGCCTTCCATCTGAAATTATAAGATACCTGTGGCTTGATGCTAAGCAACAGAATGCGGCCCAGGTGATAGGATGTCACCCCCATTAAATGACAACTCTGTTATGCTAGATGATTCATGCTGGAGACTCTCCCTGCTGACTTGACTAAGTACACAGCTGTGATGCAGAATTCCAGATGGCAAGGAGCTGTGGGCAAGCCTGCTGAGGGTGGCATCCAACCAGTAGCCAGCAAGAAGCAGAATTCTTCAGTTCTATAGTCACAGTAAATAATTCTGCTAATGCATAGGGGATGCTTGGAACCAGATTCTTCCCAAATCAAACCTACCAAATGGGCAGACCAGCCCACACCTCCATTACAATCTTGTAAGACCTCAAAAGAGGATGTATCTAAATTATACCTCCAGTCCTTCCCACAGAAACTGTGGCATAAGTAAGATATATTGTTTGTTACACGGCATAGAGAATTAATATGGCTGCTCAGGAAAGCTGGCTAGCTCCAGAATTCAATCCATTAACCGGAAAGCAATCTTTATTCATGTTTTGTGAAAAGAGGAAAACATCCTATATCTTTAAAAGGTCATTTCTTTCTCACCACAACCATATTTCTTTAAAATCCTGGGAAAAGACCATTTGCTTTCATGATTGGCTCAGGGAATGAGTATAATTAACTCAAAGAAGGTGGGAGGAACAAATTAAATTTTCATCCACATACCAAGGGATAATTCCAAGTTACAATGAGTGTATTAACCTATTTTCTGTTGCTAATAGCAAAATAGCCCAGTCTGAGAAGCTACACAGAGGTTTATTTCTGGCTCGCAGTTTTGGAGGTTCTGGGTCGAGGACCACATCTAGTGAAGGCCTTCTTACCAGCAGAGCCCTTAGGCAGCACAGACATTATATGGTGAGAGACAAGGAGCACGTGTATATGCACACGTGTGTGTCCTCTGGTCTCTCCCTCTTCTTATAAAGCCACCAAGATTCAATGATGGAGGTTCCAACCTGACCTTATCCAGGCAGCTCTCTTTGGGACCTCATTTACAAGGACACTGATCTCATTTGTGAGGCTTATGACTTAACCACTACCCAAAGGCTCACCTCCTGATACCATCACATTGGGGGTTAGATGTTCAATGTATGAATGGGGATGGGCAGAAGAAGTATCAGGAAGGATGGGCGAAAATCAGATAATGATTTCATGGAAAGCAAGGAAGTTCCAGGTTTCAAAGAAAGTCTTGAGTCAAATGTTACTAAGAAGTTGAATAAAAGCAAAACTGAAAAATAGGCATTGGGGGTGGTAACACGAACATCATCAATAACCTTAGAGAAGTTTTGGTGGAGTGACAGGGAGAGTCGAACTGGAATGTGCTAAGGGATCGGCACAGACGAGGAACAAGACCCAAAAGGACCACGCCTTAAAGCAGTGTGGCTGTGAACCAGAGGAGATGCAGAGGGCGGTAGCTAATAGGGCAAGGGAGTAAAGGTTTAAACATTTTTAAAAAAAATGGACTTAAACATATTTAAAATGCTGATCTGAACTGTCCACGTTGAGAAAAAATTATCAGACCTATAGGAGAGAAAAAGAATGAGGACTCTTAGGCACTTAAGAGTGTGGACGATCCTAACAGGTAGAGGGTTTGGGCTTCAGCTGGAAGGAGGGGCAGCTTGACCCAGTCCCCAGAGGCAGGTGTGGGTGTAAGGGGAGGCAGGTGTGGCAGCAGGGAACAGAGTGAGGTCCCACCCCTGGCTCAGGTTCTCAGGATGAGGGAGGTGACAGAGGCAGGATCATAGGTGAGCATCTTTTAGATTTAAGTATAAAAATGTAAAAGAGATTCATACCATTTCCAGTAAGATACCTGTGCTTTGAAATAAGCTAGGTTTATGAAAATGTGCCCCTTTGGAGTTATACATTAACTTTTCCATTCCAAGGTAAAATGTTCAATTGGGCAATTGATTTTGACATCAGATTCTAAGTTGAAATCTTACTACATTTAATTAAGTACTGGAACCTATAAAAGAATTTAAGGTCTGCCATCTTTATAAGTTTAATGAATCAGATTTATAATAATTACTTAAATATTTGAGGAGGTTTGTTAGACAACTGGAGTACTTAAAAAAGAATTCAAATATATTAAGACTATAAATGCAGTTTACAATGTTTAGAGCAATTTAATTAAACACATTTGTAAATGAGTTGAAACATTTCTCAAAGGTCCCCTTAAAAATGATTGTTAAAATTTTCTAGACTTATAAATAAATAATAAGATTTGTAAACTGAATTCCAAAGCTTATGGAAGATTGGGGTCTGGATGAATATGTAACTTTAATAAATTCAATATTAATTTTGAAAACCTGAGAAACTGCTGACCAATGTTTTGGATGCTCAAGAGCTGACCTTGAGGGCATCAACTTAATAGTTCTTTTTTATTAAAAATATATATGCAGGGGGGACACTAAGAGCTGTGTGCATGTATGTTAACATCAAATAGATATTCATTGTGATGTGAGACTACAATGCACCAATAAAAGGATATATATATATATATATATATATATATATATATGGTTATGTTGAAAAAATTCAACCAGTACAGAAGTTAAAAGGTAAAAGGTGAAGCCCTTTGACCTGCTCCCCAGAGGCAACCCTCACTACAAATGTATTGTGCATCCTCCCGGAATTACTTTTGCATGCACATATAATCTATCCCTTGCCCCCATTTTTACACAAAGATGCTTATTCTGTGTCTAATATTCTGTACTGCTTTTTCACTAATAAGATATCTTAGCAATATGGTCTTGTCTCTCACAGAAACAAACACTAAAATTCCTCCCTCCGCCCCTCACCTCTTTATGGGGATACGGCCTCATTCCTCGGCTTCAGCCCATTGCCAAAGTTTTCTCAAGAATGGATACACTCACTGTCTCCTCTCCACTCTCCCTTCCCACAAACCCCTTTAGCACACACACACATACACACACGCTCGCACACGCACACACACACACTTTACAAGGGCACCAATATGCCTTCCCCATTCCCAAGCTCCTGGGATTTCTCAGGTCTCATTTTCCTTGATTTCTGGCTTCTGGTGCGTTGACTGTTTCCTTTGCATACTCCCTTCATGGGCTTTCTACGTTCTTCTGCCTTCTCCACTGCTCCATCAACTTCTGCTCTCATATCCTCTCCTCCCTAGATAGTTCACCTACATAGAACCTCAACACTTAGTCCTGAGTTGCTCTCTTGTCACATAAGCATTGTCCTGAAGTGACTGCTTCCAGCCCAAGGCTCCAGTCCCCACCAATAATGCTCACACATAGGTGTGTCTCCAGCTCAGAAAGCTCCTTCGAGCTCTCAAGAAACCTGAATAATTGTTTAACAGCATCTACTCCAAGATGGCTCAAAGGCAGGACTGGCTACAGAATTAGTTGAGTGAAAGCAAAATGAAAATGCAATTCCCTTTGTTTAAAAATTATGACATCTGCCAGGCATGGAGGGACACACCTGTAATTCCAGTACTTGGGAGACTGAGACAGGAGGATTGCAGGTTTGAAGCCAGCTTCAGCAACTTAGAGAGACCCTGTTTCAAAATAAAAAAATAAAATAGCGCTGGAGGTGTAGCTCAGGGGTAGAATGTCCCTGGGTTCAGTCCCCAGTACCACACACACACCCACAAAAAAAAATTATGATGTCCACACCATCCCCTACCCCCACATTCCTCGCTTCCACTCCTTGAGCAGTTTCCCATTGAAAGTCTCTTCCCTCACCCCACCTCCTCACTTTTCTTTTGACTCCATGCAAATTTCTGGTTTTGTAATCATATTTGTCAACCTTTTCTTTTGTGGCTTTTGAGAAGGGAGTTCTCAAAAGAAGATTTCCCCCTACTGCAATATTATAAAAACATTACCCAAGTTTTCTGCCCATATTTTGTAGTCCTTTTTTTTAAACATGCAAATATTTGCTCAGTCATGGCTGGGTGTGAGGTGTGGGTCTTTGGTGTTGATTTGTTGCAGCTAATCATCAACTCTTGCAGCATCCCCTTCTGAGCAGTCTCCCCTCCCTGCATTGCAAAGCCACCTTTATCTGACACTGATTCCCATTTGTACCGAGGTCTATTTCTGGCCTTTCCACTCTGTCCCATTGATCTCTCTTTCCTTGGGGGACAAGTTTTCTGACCTGATTCAAGGATAAAATGTAGATTCCTGGGGGAATGAATGTCCTTCAGTCAATTGTCCATACACAACAGATCCTTCAGCAGAGATCTTCTTTTTCCTTCTTTCTTTCTTACTAAGAGATGGAGATGACAGAGGTTCAAGACTGTACTTTCCAGCAAGGTCCAGAATGCCATTATTCTGGGCTATTGATGGGAGGGCAGAGTTATCAGCCAAGCAGGTGATAGAATTTGATATCCTTGTGTGGAAACTGAAGAGCCAATCAGAGATGCTGCCCCCTCCCTAAGGACCTAGCTGGGAGATTTTGAATTCCCAGTGCTTACTCATGCCTCTTACTCATGCCTCTGGGCTTTTACTTAGCTCATCCCTCCCCCATTTTCTCCTTTCTTCTACTAAATAGTGCAGCTGTCTGCAGATCTCATCTCAGGCACCCCCCCCCCTTGCTCAGGAGACTGAGGGTCCTCTCTGTGCCCCTCACCAGCCCCCTGGGTTCACCATAGCCCTTAGCACATGCAGGCATATAATTAAAATCCCTGTAACACAGTGCTCTATGACCTCTCCCTAGCCCAGACCACCATGGGTGACCAGAGGCAGGGCTTGCCTCTCAGTAGACCCATACCCTCCACCTTGAACTGATCCTTAGTCTGGCTCTAGAATGTGTGCAGGGTGCAAGCACTTGCTCATTTCTGTACAAAAGCAATTAAGGCATATTGTAAAGAATCCACATAACAGAATTGCTCTAAATAACCTCATCCCTAGTTCTAATGCCTTTTCCAAAGGAAACACTGTTAGTATGGTATCATGGCCAATGTCTGCAGAAGACTTCTGGCCAATTTTCCCACCATGGTGGCTGACCACTTCTCTTTAGAGAACTGTACTCCGATTCCCCTTTGGCGGCTCAGGGAGTGGAGCAGGCTCAGGGAGGCGAGCTGCCCCAGATAGTAGTGGGTGCAGAACAGGAGCCCCATTCAGCCTGCCTCCCACAAGGCTTGGCCTTGGCTGGAATCCAGAGAAAAGCCAGGAAGCTGGGAGCACAGCCCTGGACTGCAGGCGCTCAGGGCCGCTGTGCTCATCCTGGCCCTGCCTCCCCCCTCCCCTTCTCGGCCCCAGGCCTCTTACTTTGTCCCAACTTCCCCTCTGGATCCTCTATCTCCAGAACCTGCTCATTTATCACCTTTTGATGAGCTCTGCCAGGCAGGCCATGTCAGGAAATTTCTTAGTGTGCGTTTTAATAAAACTTAATTATTAAGACAGCCTCACAAGTCATAATACATTTAGTGGCTCATTTTTCACTTCTCCATTGGAGGCCTCCTGGCAGCCAGGTGGGAGGAGTGGAGGGGGTGGGGCAGGAGTGTCAGAGCCCTCTCTGGTCTCTGCAGGAGCTGGCTGGGAAGCAGTCCTTCAGCTTTCCCTGCCAGCCACCCTCTGCGCTTCTCATACAGGGCTTAGAACACAAAGTGCACCAAACATGGAATCAAGTGACCTGGGACTAAGTCCCCCTTCTGCAGCCGACTGCCAGATAGATGTTGAGGGAGAGATGTGGCTCTCCGGGCCTCAGCTTTCTCATCTGCAAAATGGGAATAGTTTCTGTTCAAACCTGACAGAGCCATTGTGAGAGCTAGAAGAAAGATCTGGGAATGAGCACCCCCAGGAGGCCAATAGGGGCAGAACTGCAGGTGCAGATACATGCCATGGTGATATCTACCCCACAGGCCTAAAGGTCTGCTCCCTTGGGTAAGGGACGGGATAAAATTGGGGATCCCCAATCATCACAATAAATAATAGCTAATATGTATGTTAAGGGCCTTGCACATCCCAGGCTCTGTGCCAAGGGCTTGTGTGCATATTGCAAGTGCCCGAGTTGTTACTAGTATTATGCAGTAGGCCCTGGTGTTATCCCTATTTTATAGATGAGAAAGCTCAGGCACAGGGAGGGTTCCAGAGGCAGTGAAGGGCAGAGCCAGGATTTGAACTCTGGCCAACCCCACAGTGCATCATCTTACTGATGAGACCAGAGACCTAGAAATCCCCCTAATCAGGGCAACCTCACCCTGAAATCAAAGGGAATACAGCCATTCACCTGAGAGCTAGGGCCCCTGGCCGCTCCATGTGGGGATGTGGGTGACACCGTACTCATGACACAGCCACACCTCTGGTTGTACAAGACAGGCGGATTCTGCTCCGGCCACTTCATCCACAAGTTCCATGATGGCAACGTGGTCCTGCGGTCTTTGCCAGTTCTCTGCCTTCAGGAGAGGAGACAGGGTGGTGTTGGTGCTGCTGACACAGGGCTAGAATATGGCAAATTCATTTTTAAAATAATTAGAGCACATAGGACCAGAAGGAGAGAAGCCAACTTCCGTGTATTAGCCGCTCTCAAGTGCCAGGCCCTGGCTGTAGTCTTAGGCACATCATTTCTGATTCTCACGCACTCCTCTGGGGCAGTGGTATCAAACAGCATAAGTGACTTACCCAAGGCTGTGCTACCAGAAAATAGCTGTGCTGAGTCGAACCCAGGCCTGACCAGCCTCGAAACCTTTCTGTTCCTCTGCTTTACCTCTCTCTGTATCGAATCCACTTGCACATATGCATTCTGGTCTCACGCTGACCACCTACTGTGTGCTGGCACTGGCCTTCAGGCTGTCTGGCGAGGGCATCGCAAGCTAAGGGCTCACTTCTGTCCAGAAGAGGGAGTCCTGCTGGGCTGAGCCCCTGAGTCCCAGCTCGGAGCCACTGGGTGGTGGCCTCCCACACGGCTGTCCCGGGAACACATAGCAGCTTTTCTTAGGCTTTTCTAAGTTAAGGGTTCTCACTGGTGGTAAGACAAAGAAACAGAGGAGATAAAAATAACAAAACAAAAGGGGAAAGTCACAAAGTTACAAGAAGTCTCAAAATATCTTTCTCTTCTGGATACTTCTCCCTGCACAACTGTGGGGAGGGCCCCTTTGTGGTGCTCTTATCTGCAGAACTCTGAGGGCCCTAAAAACACTGGAGGGGGCTCTGATCACTTAGCCCGCCTCCTGTTCCTCCCACCTGCCCTGCTGCTTCCCTGCTAACAGACCCAATTTTGTTGAGGAGTCCACCCCCAGGGACCCGAACCCCACTCCTAGCTCAGGACTAAATCCTGAATGATCCAGCATCTCCCTTTGTCAATGATAGATCCAGGGGGACTATCTCGCGTAAACTTGTTTCTTATTTGAAGGTTCAAATTGTTAGAAGCTCGTGTCTCTGATTAATCCCAACAACAGATGATGAAATACCAAAGTGTCGAGCTGCCCTCTCGATTCCAGCAGGAGCAAACAGATTCTGTTTCTCTGTGTTTTGACTCAACTATCTTGGAGTCATACATTACATGGTAGACTTCTGTTCCAACCTGGGGTTTTTCCCCTCTTCAAGGCTAATTTCTTAAAGGCACCCTGTTGACAAACACAGTACGAATCGAAACAAATCATGTGCAGCTTTTTAAAAATAGGCATGTTATAATTGTCTTGAATTTTGACCTTCAGTAATAGCTGGTATCAAAATTGTGATCTTGGGAACATGATATGACTTCACTGAAATGGTTACTAGATTAAAGGTTTGATTGCTAAGGCTAATTTTGGTAAATAAAATAAGCTTCTGGCTTCTGCTTTGAGGATCAGTTCTCAGGGAAAAGCACTTTTAGCCCACAGCTAACACATCACTCCCTACGATGTAGCAAAAGCCTCAACTTTCTCATATTCAGGAAAAATTAAAATATTCCCAGCACGTCCTAGCAGTAATGCTCGACATCAATTACAAAGCACCAAGACAGTCTTGAAATGTAAAATATTTTATTATAGATGTCCCTTCCTACAACACCTAGAGCAAACCCTAATGTCAACTGTAGAGTCTGGGTGATAATGATGTGTCAACGTAGTTGAAGGTTTGTCACAAATGTACCACTCTGGTGTGGGATGCTGATAGTCAGGGGAGGTTGTGCCTGGTCAGGGCTTTATCCAGCTAGACTTTGTGGCAGCTATATTAATTAGATATCTTTTGTAAGTCCCTTGCTCAGTAACTACATGATTGTCATAAAGTTTGGTGGCATGATGGTCAGAAGATATCCCAGGCATAAGCAAAGGGTATGAGGTCCTTTAATCTGGCAATTTTAATGACTAGGAGACTCAGAAACACCAAGCTTTCCCTGGCTGATGAGTCCCAGGAGGCCATCTACTGATTGTGACAGTCCTGATGAGGGTGCAGATCTCAGGCTTGTGAGACACTCCCTTTGCCATCCTCACAAGGGTGCCTTACCCCCGAGTTGGCCACTCTAGATGGTTCTGGGGACTCTGAACTCAACCTGTGCCTGAGGGTTTACTGCATGCCTGTGGGATCTCAAGACCAGTTTCCATGGTCAGGTTCCCCAGAAAACCATCGTCCTACCACGTTCACCTTTCCACTATAAGAACGACGGGCAGCATGTCTAAGTTTCTATGTAAGGATTTTAGCAACTTAGGTTCCTTTTAAATAGGACACACTTGTAAGCTCTAAAGTTAAAAAGAAAATGTTTCCTCCAAGGTGTTAGCTTTCAAGATTACAGTACAGAGGGATGTTGGAGGCGCTTGGGGTGAATAAAAACGACTTAGACAGCTGCACACTGACATGAATCTGCATTGCATGCATGACTCTCAAAGCAGTTAATGAAAAGGCCAAAAAAAAATTAAGGGTTGGCAGTATTTTCATGGCATTTGCTCCCAAATGTTTCAATCCTGTTTTCTTTGGACTTTGAAAGGCATGATTGCAAGTCACCTGTCAAGGAGACATCAGAGCAGAGGAAACCACAGTTGCGTGGCATTGTAGACAGGAGGCGGGCCTTCAGAGAGAGCCCCTCTCCTTTGGTTGCTAAAAGAACTGGGACTTGCTGCCTGCGGGCATTTTGAAGAAGTCACCAGCTGGAGGCACTGAGAAGGCTATGGCTTATTCCCTATATTCCTGTGTGACAAATACTGCTTGTGTGAGCTAAAAAATAAAAAGAATATCAGAGTTCTGGGGAGGGGGGAAAGTGAATTTCAGGTCTAGGTCAGGACTGGTAGAAAGCACTGGAAGCAATTGGGTAAAAGGCCAGGACCCCTGATCAGACCCCCTGATCAGAAGACTTCTCTCACAGGACCTAGAAAACACCATTCGATCAATTCCTTTGCAACATGAAGACTTCTCCATATGAAAATAGAAGACTAGCAGAGCGTACCCCAAGGCAAAAATCTTCTCCATTCCTTCTGTTCTTAGCATTATTCCAGTAGGGTAACAGCTCACTGTTTATCCACTTAGGAACTCTGGAATTGGGGCGTGATGCATTGATAGGTCCTTTAATGCCTGCAGCTCATTTGCTACGAGGAGGAGCACTTACTCCAACCTCTGCTTTAATGTTCAAGTTCCCAACCTTATGAATCTATTAAACAATATTCCTCTTGACATTCCAACACTATGTGCATAATTGATAAGTCAAAACTGATTAAAAATTGAGCCACTTAAAATTTCCCAAACTTATACGCATTGGTAACAAAATTATTTAACCACACTCTCAACACTTCTAATTAAAATCATAACTTTAATGTGTCAGACTCTCGTAAGTGCTTCCAACACCTAAAAGGCCAACCCAATGCACACAAGACATAGCGATGATTGAAAAATAGATACTTGTACTTACCGTGACACTGGTTATAAAAGTAGGAAGATCATGGATATACCTTGGGTTTCCCATTATTTTTATGCTCATGCTTACATTTTTCTCAGGGTTACTTTCTTAGAGTTAATATGATAGTTTCCCAGGATTAGGATATCAGATCATCTAATCTCTCCTAAGAATATAGATTTCTTCCAGAACCAAAAGATAGATAGTTCTATCTGAGGCCAGCAGATTTGGGGTTACTTTTTCTTTTTAGGGAACTCAATAGTTAGTCTCCCAACATTATTATACTTAGGATTAAATGTGGTCTAAGAATGCAAAAGTCCCTTTCACACTCCTTCTTTTCTGTCTGTGACCAGAGGGTTTTCTTAGAGGGGGAGAAGGTAAATTTCAGGTCTAGGTCAGGACTGATAGAAAGCACTGGAAGCAATTGGGTAAAATGTTAGGACCCCTGGTGTTCCATCTCCTAGGAGATGAAGGATTTAAACTCTGCAGTTTGCTGTCTTCGTAAGGACATTTGGCAAATTTTCTACCATATTTTTGGTTTCTTCTCTATGTGTTATCATGCATGACTATTAGTTTCTATTTTTCCCAAAACTATAAGGTGTATTAAAAATGTACTCTTTCCTCCTTACAAAGATAGAAAATAGTACCTACCTATGCTTAATAAAATAACACATACTTAGTAGAAGCAATAAATTGCTCATATAGGATACAAGTTTGGATTAAATAAAATAGAAAATGAAATCCTATTATGATTACCATTTATATCAACTTCTTTCTTTGAAGCTCATTAGAAACTTATGACCCTTCACAGATTACATGTGTTTTAATTGAATAAGTTATCAGTCTTATACGATACTTCAATTACCAGAGCTTGACCAAGAGAAAACTCTTTAACCTGGCTTCTCTGTCCTTCCAGACTCACACTGTGATATTCATATCACAGAGTGATATGCTTTCTGGTCACAAAAGAAACTTCCAGGCCTAATCTGATCATAGCCTACCTAATGCTCCATTTCTTTTAGTGGAGAAAAGTATTAGAAACAAAAATATGGGCATGAGGGGGCGCATGAGAGCAGGCGCTGGACAGGAATACAGTTGCTGCTACTTACTGCTGTGTCCACAGAGTGACAGAGGTGGGAAAATATTTAAGTTGACAAGTTCATATTAGAGTGTCCAACTTAACTTTAGCTTTGCTCAGTTATACCATTCTAATGTAAAAATTTCAAATACGTATTTTCAATGACATACTTAACATTTTAACTCTTCATCCAAGTTATCAATTGCACTTCATTTTTCCTTGGGTTTTTACTTATAAAATAACCATGTATAACATACTTGATATTTGTCATTAATCCTCAATTGACTGAAGAGTATAACATTGAGGTCGGATCTGCCTAAGTGAAGGGTCTATGTCTAACCATATCTAAAGGGGCTCATGGATCTGAGATTTATTTCCATGTGAGAGAGAAGTGTTTAGAATAATCCCACCTCTATCATGATAACTATTTATAGTTCATTTTGTAGTGGCAAGAAGACCTAAACCATGGATGAGTCTTTCCTGAGTGGTCTACATAGTCCTATCATGACTGAAATTGCTACTTCTTGCTTCTGAGCCCTAATTGCTAAGTCTAGTCTTTGTTTATATATAGTAAAGTGAATTCTTTGAATAGTACTATCCTCTACCAGCTGGTAATGCATTTTGCTTTTCTCTGATATGATTAAAAAAATGTTGGCTGTGGTGATGGGATGTTTTGCAATCCCTATCGTACGCCAAGCGTGCCATGTTAGCATTTCCACTGGTGGTGGTATACTCGGCCAATTGAGAATATGCGACTTTAATACTTTTTAAATAGGTGTTAACAGGAAAAGACACTTGCTGTTTGGGATCCACTTTGAGAAAAAAAATCCATTTAAGTAGTGCAAGACAGTTTGGTCAATCTTCCCCCAGAGGTGTAGTAAGGATCTGCAATGTCCTCCAAAGCCTGGAGTGTTGGGACCCAGTGGAAGGAGCGCAGGTCACTGGGGGCATGCCTTTGAAGGGGGCTGTGACACCCTGGCCCTTATGTTTTCTCTCTCGTTGCTTCCTGACTGCCCTGAGAAACAGGAAGTTCTTGGACAAGTTCTCTGGCCCTTCCGTGGGATTTGCCACAGGAGGCAACAGGGAGGCGTCCACCTAGAGACCATGCACTGACATGCTGGCCATGTTCTGCCGTTGCCACACCGATTTACAAACTCACCCATCCGACTCTCTCCTTCCACACACTCCCACACCCCCTGGCCTCTCCCCGCTGTCCCTGTGGCCTTTTGAAGGTGAACTCACAAGGAATGCTCTGCCTCAGATCCCTAGGGGTTATGGCAGCCAGGATGAGTCACCTCACAAATATAGTATGTTTCCCCCAGGGGGCGGCAGTGGGCGGAAGCATTTGTAGAATTCACTCTGCTTCAACAGATCACTTAGAGCATGTCATACATCAGAGTGGAAACAAGCTAGCCAGGCATACATCAGAGTGGAAACAAGCTAGCCAGGCATATGGCCTCCTTCTCTAGCCTGGGCAGCAACTCCAACCAGTCTGCCCATTTGTTATACATATGGGAAGCTTGCAGAAGCCCGAGGTCCCGGGATTTCCTCCTGCTCCTCTCCATCTTCCCTGAAAGTCGGCCTCGCTCCCTCTCTTCCCTTCCTCCCCCTTTGTCTCTCTTTCCTTCATGCCACCCCTGGGTTCCATTTCTAACCACCCAAGTCTCTCCTCTTCTTCTCTCTCTTGCCATTCTCTTCCTGTTCTTAATGTCTCCTTCTTCCCCTCCCTTCTCCCTTTCTCTCCTGTCTCCCACTCCTCCCTGTCTCCCTTCCATTCTCTTCCTTTCCCAAGTCTCTCTCAGCTGGGCTCCCCTCCCTGACTGGCCTCTTATGCTCTCCATCTCTTTCCACTCTGTCATCTGCTCCTCTCTGCCTCTCTCCATCTCTTTGGCTCTGACTCATTCTCCTTCTTCCTCCACATCTTCTTCCCTTGTCCACTCTCCCTCATCTACGGCCATGCCCGGGGGTGAGAGCTGGGTCTTTCATGCCCTCCAGGACTCCCTCATGGCCTGGCTGGGGCCTCTGGTCCTGAGTCCTGAAAAGAACCCTATCTTCCTTCTAGCTGGAGGTGTAGTTCCCTCCCTCGCCCACCTCTTTTCTTCTCTATCTCCAACTCAAGCCCACAAAGTCCAACTCCAGGCCCATGTGTGGACAGGAGGGGTCTGGTAGCCTGGAACCCTGCCCTATAGGTCAACAGCACAACCCGCATACACACAGCCCACCTTTGGGGTCATGTGGATTTGTAAGAACTATTTGGGGGGCCACCCCCAGGAATCTGTGAAGGAGCTGGGCAGGTTGAGTCTTCTCAGGGCCCACCCTCCGCCTCTCAGGGGCTGAGCTTCTGTTCCCTTCCCAAGGGGCCAGGGAGGGGATGCTGCTGAGGAGACAGTCTCAGAGGAAGGCAGACTCCCCATGGGCTGCTTCTGGGCCTGGCACATCAGGGAGGAGAAAGGAGGGGCCCCAAGGACCCTCATGCCTGGCCCCTGCCCCAGACGCAGCTCTCAGCTTCCACTCAGTGCTGCTTAATGCTGGGGACGCCTCTGGAGAGCGGTCCTCAGATGAGCTTGCTCACTGTGTGAGCATCGTAGCGTGCCACTTACACAAGCTACAGATCAATCTCCCGAAGTGGCCTCTCGATGCCATCAAAGGCGTGATAAGCGTGAGTTGTGTGAGGCTGCTGGTGTAACAGGGAGCACTGTTTTACAATAAATTCTGTCTTAAAAGTAGAAGCACAGCTGGGTGTGGTGGTGCACACCTGTAATCCCAATACTTGTGAGGCTGAGAAAGGAGGATCACAGGTTCTAGGACAGCCTCAGCAATGTAGCAAGATTCTCAGTAACCTAGTAAGACCCTGTTTTAAAACAAAAAATATAGAAGGGCTGGGAGCATAGCCCCTAGTACCCCCACACACACAAATAAGTAGGAGTATACTCCAAAATAATGACAAAAGAACAGTGTAGTTAATATACAAACCAGTAACAGTCATTTATCATCAAGTATAATGTACTGTACATGCTGTAGTGCTCTACTTTTATACAACTGGCAGCCCAGCGGTGCATTTATAGCAGCAGCACCACAAACATGGAGGAGTATGTTACACTGTGATGTCCCCAGGCAGTAGGAATTTTTCATCTCCATTATAATCTCACAGGACTGGTGCATATGTGATCCTTGGTTAATAGAAACACTGGCCCACGACTTGACACAGGTAGGAGCTTTCAGGGACCAGGGGTGGAGTGTTATGGTTTGGAGAGAGAATGTCCCCTGAAAAGCTCATGTATTAATGTTCAGAGGTGAAATGATTGAATCATGGGGGCTCTAATCTCATCAGTAGATGAATCCATTGTAATGGATTTGTTGGGTGGTAACCTAGGCAAGTGAGGTATGGATGAGGTGAGTCACTGGGGGTGTGGCGTTGGGGACTGTGCCTGTGTCCATGAATCCCCTTCATGAGAGCTCTCTAGTTTCCAGCCTCTGTGATGAACAGAGCCCTTGTGTGTGTCCTCTCTCTCTCTCTCTCTCTCTCTCTCTCTCTCTCCCCCTTCCACCACTACATCCTGAGCTCTGCAGACTTCACCTGCCCTAACATGGACTGAACCCCTGAAATCACCAGAACTGCAAAAAAATAAATTTTCCTTCCTCTAAGTTGTTACCATCGGGTTTTGGGGGTCACAGCAGTAAGAGTGTAGATGGAAACATGACTCATTGAAAATGGACTGGAAAAGATTCCTTGAGCCCTTCTTTGAGGCTCAGCATCATTGTCAAGTTTGGAGACCTTTCTGGAAGGAAAAAAGTAGAGTATGTGCTTGGAGTGTGACAGAGGCTGACTAGGCACCTTCTGTGTGTTTTCTCACTGAATCCTCCTGAGAAATCTTGATAGTGGGCACAGTGGTCTGCTCCAAAACAGGTAAGGATATTGAGTTTCAGAGAAACTAAGTGACCTGACCAAGATCACACAGCTAGAGGCGTCAGGGTTCTGTCTAACTCCAGTCCTTCAGGGTCTTTGTGCCCTGGCAACACATGGCCTGTGGTCCTGACACAACTGGAGATGGGGCAGTATCTATTCAGCAGATCTCAGGACCCTGCGCTGGCTCATTAGCTGGGTAAGGATTCCAGTGCTGTGTGCGCCATCTACTCCCTATTTTTCCAGCAGCAGCACCCAGATACACCTGACTGGTAGGAAGGTCAAACAAGGGGTCCTGCCTTGCACCCCCAGGTCAAAGGTCAAGGACATGGGCTCAAGTGTGGCGCATTGCATTCTCTTTCCTGAGATTGTGTGCATTTTGAGCAGAGTAACCAAGATCTAAAACTGGTGGCAATTGATTTTTCCTGGAGAAATCCAACTCATGAGTCCCTGCTGCCAAGATTTCTGGGATTTCCCTGGTTGCTGGCAGTTTCTGAATTTGGGTGTGAAACAGTTTCTGATATGCGAGCCCCTACAGTCTTCTAATCATTTCTTTCCCTTGCTAAAGTTGGCCAGAGTCAGTTTTGTTGCTTGCATTAAAAAATAACCCCAGCTAAGATGCCTCTGTTTCGAAGCCGAGCTGTCTTGCTCGGAGTGCGCCACCTGCCTGTGCACTGCATTTTGAAGATCTTACCATAATTTACTTAAATTGAGATGTGATTCTTGTATTGGTCAGGGTTCTCCAGAGAAACAGAATCAACAGGGTGTGCGTGTGCATGTGCGTGTGCGTGTGTGTGAGTGTGTGTGTGTGTGCAGGAAAGAGAGAGAGAGAGAGAGAGGAAGTGTTAAGGAACTGTCTCCTACAATTTTAGGGTCTACCAAGTTCAAAATCTGCATAGCAGGTTGGCAGGCTGAGATCCAGGGAAAGTTCTATGTTACATTTTGAGTTCTAAGTCAGTGGAGGGGCAGATTTCCTCTTCCCAGGGAAAGACAGTCTTTTTATCTGAAAGGCTTTAACCGAATGAAGTCCACCCATATTATGAAGAGTAATTAATTTGCTTTATTCAAAGACTTCTGATGTGTGTGTGTGTTGGATTGGATGTGTGTGGGGGGATTGGATCCAGAGGTATCCTACCTCTAAGCGGCATCTCAGCCCTATTTTATTTTATTATATTTTATTTTTTTATTTTGAAATAGGGTCTCACTAAGTTACCCTGTGCTGGCCTCGAATCTGCAATCTTCCTGTCTCAGCCTCCTAAATATTGGGGTTACAAGCATGTGCCACCATGCTTGGCAAAGGCTTCTGATTTAAATGTTTATCTCATCTAAAAAATTATCTTCAACATCTAGGCTGGTGTTTGGCCAAATAACTGGGTATCATGGCTTTGCCAAGGCAACACACAAAATCAACCATCCTAATTTACTCACCATAAAATAGAATACAGCCTGGTGTGGTAGCACATGCATATAATCCTGGTACTTGGGAGATTGAGACAGAAGGATCACAGGCTACAGAAACTTATTGCCAGACTCAGCAACTTATTGAGACCCTCAGAAACTAAGTAAGACCCTGTTTCAAAATTTAAAAGAAAAATAGAATGGGCTATTGGTATAGCTCAGGTGTAGAATTCCCCTGGGTTCAATCCCCACTGCCAAAAATGAATAAATAAAATAAATATCACCCTTTAAAGCACACAATTCAGTAGTCTTCAGCATATTCACAAGATTGGATAGCTACACAACTATAATCACAGAACATTATATCACCCAGGAACTAAACTCTGACCCCTCTGAGCCCTCTCCCATCCCTGCCTCCCTCAGCTCTCCGCTAGGGCCCTAAGACTTCTGCAGGTTGCACATGCCAGGCATCTTCCTCTCCTCTCCCTCCTCCTGCCTGGAAAACTCCATTCCTCAAGAGCCAGCCCTTCTTCCTTGATCTCCACCTCCCAGAGACACTGAACCCTCCCTTACAGTGAGTTAATCACTCCATATTCTGTGACTTGCAATAAAAACTGTGTCTGCCTCCTAGTATATCCCTTAGCAAGCAAAAAACTAAGAAATAAAAATAAATAAAATGATCTATCCATTTGCTTTTCTTTCTCACTGCATCAGGATTCTTAAACTGCAGCCAGGGATTATAGAGGTTCTTAAAATTGACCCCATATTTTACCTTTTTGTGCGTGTGTGGTGTGGGATGTATGTGTGTGTGTGTCTGTGTGTGTGTGTGTGTGTGTGTGTGTGTGTGTGTGTCTGTGTGTGTGTGTCTGTGTGTGTGTGTCTGTGTGTGTGGTGTGTGTTTCTGGGAACTTCCAATTTTCAGAAGGCGCTCAGGAAGGGTCAAGAGCCAGGGCATGATCTGGAGCATCTCAAAGGGCAGTCTTGCTTTATTAGTTCCTCCGTCCTCGTGCCTGCCACAGACTTGGAGGTTTGCTGAGCAACTTGGGCGAGGAAAGAATAACATTTAAGAAAGTTTCCTTCCTTCAAGGGTTTTCCATTATCACTCTCTGTGAAGCAGTGAAAAAAAGCAAAACAAAATAACATGTGGGTAAGCATCAGAGGAGGGGGAGAGCTGTATAAATACACATATTTATTCATTCAGTTTTTCATCCATACAGTTTATTTTGTGCACTTACAAGAGACCAAGCCCCGAGCTCAGTGTTCGGAGTTCAAAGGAGCAGTCACTGTGAGAATCACTGGTCTCTATACAGGGAGACAAGACAGGAAATCAGGGAAGGCTTCACGAGGGAGAGGGTACATGATGCGAGGAAGCAAAGGTCAGGCTGCAGACAGATGGACAGGAGGCCAGGAAGTGGCCCCCAGTGTGTGTGTTGGGGGCGGGACATCAAGGTGAGCAGATGCTGCTGGCGAGGCCCTGGGAGAGGAGGTGAATTCACACGCACAGCCCCTGCCGCCCAGAGAGCACTCGTAAAGCTCCGGGGGTGAAGGTGCAGAGGCGCAGAGCCAGGCCTGTCTGCGATGAGGAGTGGGGTGTAATTACTGAGCTGAGTGGGTGAAAGCACTGCCCCGAGCCCAGCTGGGCGCGGAGCAGAGGAAGATTTCATTAGTGCAGGAGAGGAAGGATGTGTAGGCTTCCCCAGAGGCTGGAGGGCACAAGGCCAGCACGAGGCCGGCCTGGCGGGAGGCTGACCCCGTGGCCCTGGAGCAGTGATTGAGGGCCTGGGAGGCTGTGGCACTGAAGGGAGGGGCAGGAGAGTGCAATTCTATCCATTACCTCGGCACTTACACCGAAAGATGGAGGACACCTGCCAGACACAGACAGAAATTTCCCCCAAGAAAGGGAAAACCGTGGCGCTGGCGGTCGGGGCCCTGCCAATGCGGGCAGGGGAGGAACGAGCCTGTCTGTGGCTTCCAGCACCTTGACCGGCGCAGACATGGGGGCCGCTGACCTGGGCTGACCTGCAGGAGGCCTGGGCAGGGGCTGGCCTGCTCCTCTCCCTCTGCACCCCACAAAGGCCTCTCTCCTCTTTCTCCCTCCTCTTTTCATCTTGCTTGATCCCTTCTCTTTATGCTTTATGCTCTCTCTCTCTCACACACACACACACACACACACACACGCAGGTCTAAGCAGACAACTCTAAATAAAACTGTGCATTATCTGGGGCAGGGATGTCATATCCAGATCTGTGTTTGGATCTGGAGTGTAAAGAAGATAACTGTCATTAGGGCTCCTCTTTCATGAACCATTTGGAAAATAGATAGAAGCTCCAACAGGAAGGAAGTTAGAACCTTACCCCTTGTCATTCTGGGAACTGAGTGGAGAATGGGGCCTGGAGCCAAAACCTAGGCCCCACTTCCAGCATGGTAAAGTAAACTTGGCCACAGGGCCCCAAGCAGAACAATGGAAGAACTGGGGGGTCTCCTGTGTGTCCCCTCACCTCATGGCTGTACAGGAGGCCCTGAGCTGTCTGCCATATACAGGGGGTCCATGAGCCAGGAGCCTACACGAAGGGAAAGAGCAGGGCATGGTGTGCACACCTCTAATCCCAGCTACTTGGGAGGCTGAGGCAGGAGGATCACAAGTTCGAGGCCAGCCTTGGCAACTTATTGAGACTCTGTCTCAAAATAAAAAAGGCTGGGATATAGCTCAGTAGAGTGCTTGCCTAGCATGTGCGAGGCCCTGGGTTCAATCTCTAGTACTTTAAAAAAGAAGAAAGAGGAGAAGATGAGCTCAGGACCCACGCGCCACTCGCCCATCTCTCAAGGAGGTCCTCCGCACCCGCCTCATTGGAGAGGGAGAGCAGGGGCTGAGAAGAGCAACAATTTCTTTCCTCTTCTTTTAGGCCAATGGCAGCATGTTGGGAGCAGAAATACTTTTCATCATATTTAGCCATTCCCAAGTATTTTCCAAATGATTCCTCAATGTCACTGTTTCAGGCAGGTGACAAGCTATTTTGTCCCAATGGATAGGAATATGAGAGTTGTTACAATTGCCTAAATTAAGACAGCCAGTGATCCAGGAATAGCGCTGTGTGACCTTGGTTGAGTTGCTTAACCTCTCTGCTCATGCCCCTCAGCTACAAAGTGAAGGCATTCAAAAAAACCAACATTTCACAGTGAAGCTACTTTGTTCAAAGGCCTGTAGGGCATCCAAAGTTGGATATGCAGTGTCCTTAGCCCAGTGATGCTCTCAGACCCTCTCGGTCACTCTGCTTAAAATCCTCTCATGATGAAGGGGTTGGAGGCAAGAAGGGACTATAAAGAGGCAGATGGAGTTTCTCTGTGGAAAGCAAGCAGATCTGCCTCTTGACTGGGGTGATTGTGCAAATTGTATTAGTTAGGTTTTGGTCACTCTGACCAAGATACCTGACAAGAACAACTTAGAGGGGAAGATTTATTTGGCTCATGGTTTCAGAGGGTCAGTCCATGGATGACTGGCTTTAAGACAGAAACATCATGGCGGCAGAGCAGGGCAGAGGAAAGCTGCTCAGGGGAGTGGGGAAGCGGGGGGTGGGGGAGTAGCCAGCGGTAGATACAGTCCTCCAGGCCATGTCCCTAGGGCCCCCTGCAGCCATGCCCCTCCTCTGAACCTTGCTGTACTGGAGACCATGCTTTCAACGCAGGAACTTTTGGGGAGACTCCAGATCTAAACCATGACACAGATCAGCATGCAGGAGACCATGGCAAAGAATCACACACACCCAAGTGAGTGCGTGCAAAACTGGTGAAATTTGAACCGGGCGTGTGGATTGTCCAATGTCAGTGTCCTAGTGTCCTGAGCCAGATATTGTACTGTTCTTGCATTCTCTTTGTGTCTGTGATTATTTAAAAGTAAGTTTTTTAAAAAAATTTCACATAGCTTCTCATTGCCCTTAGCATAAAGTCTAAACTCTACACCTGAGAACCATACACTTGACACAGTCTGGCCTCTCTGGTCTCCTCTTGAGCCTGGTGGCCTGGCCCCATCACCCTTCTCTCTGTGCCTTGAGCATGCCCAGCCTACGCCTCCTCTGGTTCTTGGGCTCTGCTGCTCCCTGCAAGTCATCATACCTCAAATGCTAACTGTGAGCAAATCCTGTCATCGCATTTCAGAAGAGCCTCCCTTTCTTGGTGAGACTCTCTATCTCTGGTTGACCCTCCAGCTCTATCACCGTGGGCCCTTCTGTTGTCTTTAAAGTGATGCATTGCCAGACAGGATCTGATTTGTTTGCTCATCTGCTGCTCTCTATACTGACCTCCCCTCCCCCACTGGAACAGAAGATCCAGAGAGCAGAAAAAAAATGTCCATCTTGGTCACTGGTGTATCTGATGCCTACACACAGGGACAGGCATGTGCAGGTGTGCAGTGAATATTTATTAATGGCAAATTAATGAATGCATGAAAGAATGTATCACTCAAGATAGCATTCTAGCAGAAGCAAAAAGAAAGTTTTCTGGTACAAAGTTTCTTAGCCAGGACTCATACTATTACTTAAACACATATACTTACCACCCTCATTTACAGATGGCCTTTGGCTGCTCTCTTGGTCTGCATCTCCCACCTCTCTGATGTGATGCAAATCTCCAATGCTCTAACTTCCCCCAATCACTAACCTAGCAATTCTGACTCATGATATAAGTCATTTATATTTTAGTCTGAATTTATATTTTAGATCAGAACCAAGTTCCTCCAGGTATTTGTAGTTTAAATTTCATTAATATTAGTTCATCTTGAGGGAATTTGAACCAAGGAAAGGGAAGTACATTTTAGACAGAAGCATCTTCCCATGCCTATGATGTTATGCCTCATAGGAAGCAAAGAATAAATTTGGGTCCCATTCTGGAAGGGAGGTTGTGACAGCAGAAAAGTCATAATACTTTAAAACATTCTAAACCTGTCCCTGAAGGACAGTCCTAACTCTGTTGCTCTCTCCCTGAATTTTTGCAATAATATTCAGGAGTTCTTTTTTTTTTCCTCTTTATACCAACCAACTCTCCAATTCTCTGACACCAATTCTGACTATCCCGTGATTCAGTTCAGTCCTGACACTATTTCAAGTAGCACAGACTCCACAGGCTAAGGGCTCAGTCCTACAAGACTCCTCCAACTTCTGATACCACTTGCAAGTCCCAGATCACCTGTTCTTCTGATCAGGTAACTGTAAATCAGAGCTTCCCAGGACCCCCACTTCAGGCTCAATACTTTGCTAGAATGGCTCACAGAACTCAGGAATACACTTGTGTTGACCAGTTTCTTTTAAAGGATGTAGCTAAGGAGGAGCCAAATAGAAGCAATGCAGAGGGCAAGATATGGACTGATGCAGAGGGGACGGAGAGTTTTTGTGCCATCTATGAGCATGCCACCACCAATCACTGTGTGTTCCTCATGGAGAAGTTCTCTGAGTCCTGTTGTTTAGCGTTTTTATGGAGGTGTCATGACACATGCATGATTGATTGCAAGATTGGCTATTGGTGATTAATTCAATCTCCTGCCCCTCTTTCCTCCATGGAGGTTGAGTCATGGGGCTGAAAGTTCCAAGTTTCTCATAAAAGCCGGGTCTTTCCAGTGACCAGCCCCATCCTGAAGGTATCAGGGGTCCACAAGGGTCACCTCATTAGAACAAAAGATGCTCCTATAACCCCTTATCACTCAGAACATCCCAAGGGTTTTAGAAGGTCTGAGTCAGAACCAGAGCAAAGACCAAATATCCTTCTGTGTTATAGCCAGAATTGGAGCCCAGGGTAAAGGTGAAATGCCTCAGTTCTCCCCTGACCCCAGCTATTTCAGTGTCTTCTGTGGAAAGCTGGTGTTTGTTATCGCATCTGTGCCGCCCCCCCAACTGTAAGTGCCCCCCCAGATGCTTAGCTTGGGACACTCAGGGCTTTCTGTGGCCCTGGTAGCTTGTGAGAAGGGTGCTAAGTGAGGATTCCAGCCCCTTCTGCCTGGATTCTAAGAGTACAGTCAGCCCTCCATATCCACGAGTTCCAAAAACACAGATTCAACCAACTGAAGATCAAAATGTTGTTATTGCTGATGTATCCTGTGTACTAGTTAGGCCTGTGATAGTTGCGTCTATACTGACCATGTACAGACTTTTTTCCTAGTCATTATTCCCTAAACGATATACTATAACAACTATTTGCATAGCATTTACATCATATTAGGTGTTATACGTCATCTAGAAATGACTGGAAGTATACAGGAGGATGTATGTAGGTGGCATGCAAATACTATACTGTCTTACCTGAGGTACTTGAGCATCCATGGATTTTGATAACTGCAGGGGTCTTGGGACCAATCCCCATTGGATACCAAGGGACAACTGTGCATGCTCTTCAATTAAGCAGCCACTCGTCAGACACTGGGAGGCTCTCCTAGCTCTGGGCATGGTAAAATGCTGGGACGTGTTGTGCTCTAGTGTGGATCTTGAATGTCCCACAGGCCCATGTGTTAAAGTCTTGGTTCCCAAGTAGGCACTATTGGGAGTCAGTAAAACATTTAGGCATCAGGGCCTAGTTTGAGGTTTTAGGTCGTTGGAGGCATGCCCTTGGAAGGGACTGTAGAAGCCCTTTATCTTCCTCTCTTTCACTTCCCAGCCAGGAGGTGAGCGGCTTTGCTCCACCACATGCCCAAAGCAATGGGGTTGACTGATCATGGATGGAAACCTCCAAAACCATGAGCCAAAAGAAACCTTTTCTCCCTATAAGCTGATTATCTCAGTTATTTGTTATAGTGGCTGACACAGGTTGTATACAGAGGCAAGGAAGTTCCTGTTTCTAGAGATCTTTGGGAAGACCCAATTGCTTCTTCTGGGTGACTTAGTCCCTCACTTCAACCAGGAGTCCCAGGTTTTATTAAGTGACCATGGTGGCTGGATCTGCCTTCTCCCAAGTCTTCCCAGCCATAGGTTTGGGAAATCCACAAGCAGGGTCTGTGATGCATTATTACTCTGCACACCAGGGTACTTCTATGAATGTGCAACAGACTGTGCCTCCTTTGGAGCTGGTTAAAGAGGAGTCCCTGATGAAATCATGTCCTGAGAGTGCTGTTTGGCTAGCAAATACCTATTCATCTTTCAAGTCCCAACTCACACATCTCTTTTGAAGAGCCCTGCCTGGCCCCCTCACCCTCCACTCTTCTTTCCCAAGTTCAATTAGATGTCTCTTCTCCAAGCTGGTGTGTTCTCTTATTTGATTATCTTTGACCTATCTCCCTATCTTCAAATGGTCCCCACAGGACTGTGATCTTCCTGAGGGCCAGACCCAGACCCATCCACCTATCTCTGCATCCGTGGTCCATCACAGGACAGGCTGGGCAGAGCAAGGGCTCAGTGGAAGCTGGCTGAATTGTTGGAGAGTTTGACTGGGAGCTAGTGCACCATGGGCAGCAGATACTCCAGGAATTGACAGTATGGGAGGTTCTTGTAAGAAGCCTCAGTCTCAGGTCAGCAGTGTTCCTCAGCCTCCTCTTGCTCCATAGCCTCAATTCCTCACAAACGGCATCAGTTCCTTGTTGCACGGCAAGCTCAATGCGATGCTCATCTGCATAGCATCCTCCATCCGGAACAGCCCTGAGCTGTGGGCACGAATACTAATGCACCCTGCAAATGCCAGCCCAGAAGAGAGGAAGCCCTGGACTGTCAATTAGTTCCCCTCAGCACTAGTGCACCCAACCCCCCAGCTCACCACAGGCCAGCTCAGTGCAAGAAGGGACAACAGAAGCCAAACTAAGCCTGAAGAGCCACTGTTGTCAAGGCAGTGGCTGGCAGCAGCCCGGGATGGGAGAGTCTATAGAGAGATCAGAAAAGAGAAGCAGCCCTCCCAGGGACTCACACAGAGAGTCCTGGGAGGAAGGATGGTGTTCTCAGGGGCCCAGGAAATAATTGCTCCATGATGGTCATTGCTGCTGGAGTTACGATCTCGAACTCCTCTTCATCTGGCCACCTCTGTGCCAGGCCACGCGTGTGTGTTCCCTGGTGTCTTCAAAGCCGGGATAAAGGCTCATCACAGCCACTCTTTTCTGACCCAGGGTAGCCACCGGGGAGGGAAGCTGAATGGAGGGCCCCCCATCACCCCACCTCTTCTTCCTGACACTGCTGCTCCCTCCCTTCCTCCTCTTCCCCTCCCTGCCTCCTGTTTTCCTTTGTGAGTAGATAAGAGCTTGGACTTTGAAGACCTACAGACAGCTTCAGACCCTCACCCGAGAATCACTCCAGGTTTGTGGCTTGGGGGCCACATTTCTCTGAGCCTCAGGTTGCTAATCCTCAAAATGGATAAAAGAGCAGTTCTGCCAAAGACACCACCAGGATTGTTTAATGAGTAGCTAAGAATTTCACTCAATTTGCTCTGATATGCCAAAAAATCTCATTTTGCTTGTTCTTAAATGGCTAAACTTTAATTTCTATTCCAAGTTCCCATTTCTCTCAGTGGCAGAGAAATTGTAATCAGTTCAGGATGCCCCTCCCCCAACATCATGTGAACATCCAGCTAGGTTTATGGAGCATGGAGACAGAAGATGGGCTTCTCCAGGGTGAAGCCTTCCCCCCCAACAGGAGGGCAGCCCCCAGATGTCCTGGTTCCTGTGCATTCTATAATTGTGCCACCTGGGTCACAACTGGGACCTCCCAGCCTCGACCCAGCATTTGGTGGCCCTCCAGGGGATTTCTGGGCCAACCCCTCTTGGGTGCAGGGGGAGATTCTTCTCCTTGCTAGACTCACCCAGAAGAGACACATCCGGACTCCCCTTCCCAGCAAAGACACCAGGCCAGTGGTTATGCGATACTCCTGCCACAGAGAGGGCTGGGGGGCTGGCAGGGACACTGGGGCTGTATCTACTCTCCCAGGGATCAGCACTCAGCTCCCAAGTTCCACCAAAGTACGAGGGTCCAGAGCTGAACAGACCCCAAAGCCCCAGGATTCACCTGGGGTGGATCAGGACTAAGCCTCTCTCTCCTGCTCTCTCATCGACCCCTCACCTGCTGTTCCAGGATTTTTATCTCATGCCAGGCCCTCCTGAGTCAAAATTCAAGAGAGCGACCCCATTGTCCCTGTGTCATCTCTTCCCCAAGCAGTGAATGTCACAGGTTTCAAATGCAAGCCAGAACATGTGGTCACAGAAATAATAAAAGAATGATCCATGAATATCTTATGCTTTTACATTTCCTCATTTCTGCAGAGCCTGTCCCAGAGTCAGCCCTCAACGTAACCTTTTCTCTCCCTCCTTCCGTTCCTCCCTCCCTCCTCGGGGACCACTTCCCTCTTCAGGAAGCAGTGGTGGCGACACTGGGAGCTGGAAGCTGGAAGTGACACTGACAAGTTCAGCGGTGGTGCAGCGCCAGGGGTGGCTCATCCGCTCATTGCTGCCATTATTACTAATCATCAGGAGCTCTGGTTGCCGCTCCCTCCTCCCTTCCCTGCTCTCTTCCTCCAAGGTCTCCAGTCTGTAGAAGCCGCAGAGGAAACGCAGACACCGTATGCACCCTGCAGGCCCGTGCACCAGGTGAGCAAGGCTTCAGCCCCCGAAGCAGCAAGGCTGCAGCCGAGAGCAGCACCTGCCGCTCAGAAGGTCGGGGACTCAGTGCACCTCCCCTTTGCATCTGTCCCTGGACTCCAATAAGCTGCACCACACTGTGAGTCGCCAGTGACTTGTCGCCTCCCTAGAGAAACCATGCTAGAAGAAGTCAGTTCCAAGAGCAGCATGAGGGCGTGGAGCTAGCCAGGGAGTGTGGGCTCTGGATGGGACCATCTGAGTTCAAGGCCAGCTCTATCGCTTATTGCTGACTTTGGGCAGGCTGCTTAGTTGTCTCCTAATAAAATGGGGACTAATGAGAATACCCACCTTACAGGGCTACTGAAAGGATTAAGTGAGACCAAGCCTGTGACTGGCATATAGTAAGAACTCCAAAAAGTGTAGCTACCACTGTTAATGTAATTGTTATATAACCTAAGGAGATGAAGCTGGGGAATCAGCACATTTAGCCAAGGACATGATGAATCCATATTTTGCACACATGTTAGAAAGATAAGAAATTCTAACCCAATGTCTGTCCCCATTGCCCCAACCATTTCAGTTTTGCCTGTCTACCCTGAATCACAGGGTCATGGCTCAGAAAAGTGATTACACAGGACGCCCCTGTCCTACCTCATCCCTGCTCAGCCCCTGATTCTCCCTTCCACACCCTTCAGCCCCCATCCCTATCTATCCAGCTCCACCCTGACCTCCACCTCCCTAAATTGACCTAGACCCCTGACCTTGCTGAGTCTCAACTTGGATTGCTCCCTAGGATCTTGGGTGGGGCTGGACAGCCTGGACAGGGTGAGGGCTGGTTTTCTCAGTGGTACAGTAAAAGGTATTTCTGACCATTTCTTGGTAAAGTCTGAGATGTTAGAGTTCTTTATCTGCCCTTCACCCCCCTCACCCTGTGAGTTCCCCAAGGCATAAATCCAGAGGCCAGCTTCCAGTGTGATAGACAGGAGGTGCTCACTCAACACCCTCACAGAGCTGTGACTGAATGAATGAAGATCAGTGTTGTTAATGATAGCCTTTAATTGAGCCTTGCAACCTGCCGCGCAGGACACTAAAGTGCTCACATGCTATTTCTCTGAATGATTGTGCCTGTTTTATGGAGTGTGAAACTGAGGCTTAGAGAAGTTAAAGTCACAAAGCTCAGAAATGAATGGATTGAATCCTTTCCTATCATCTTTCCTCTTAGGATAGAGTTTCTTTCCCAGGTGTCCATGCATGTGCCCCATGGGGAGAGTCACCAACTCCACAAAGCATGTGTGTGTTCCTGCATGCATGGTCATGGTGGTGGTGGGGGGTGTCCACTGCTGTCATCAAACTCGTTATTGTTTGTTTGACATATTTGAGCCCACCCCTCTATCTTTCCTTTCCATCCATCCTTCCCCCACTCTCAGAGAGCCATTGAATGAATATTCATGAAGTCCCTTCCTTGTTCCTGGTATAGTGCTGGCACCCATGTCTCTGGTCTCCAGGAATATCCTTCCCCCTCCCTGCCTACCCCGCTCTGCAGCACACACTCTCTTGGCAGGATCTGGGTGACTCCGAGGGCTTTGCTGCCAGCGTCTCGGCTGTGTGGGCGGCTGCACTCTGTCTGAACTCATCCCAGCCCCCGGTGGAGACTGTTCCAGCGCTGGAGCGTGAAGGGGATCCCTGGGGCAGCTCAGCCATCAGGACACGCAGGGCAGCCTGCGTCCTGACTCCCCACTTCCTCCACAGCCCACATCAGCGCTGAACATGATCAGCCTCGACAGATGAGGCCACACTTGATGCTTAAGGACGTGACCCAGGAGAGGCGCTTCCCACCCCAAGCCCTAGTCAAAGGTCTCTTCTCCCTCCCAGGGAGATAAAGAAGGTGCAAGTGAAGGGGGGGGGCAGAAGGGGAAACTGAAGAATGGAGTGTTTTTTAAGCTCAGACTGTATTTCAGCCAGAGAGACTAGATGCCTGGCAGTTTTGTAATCAATCACTTTCAACCTCGCCCCGCCAGTGACATCCACATGGGTGGGATTATTAGTTCCATTTTTAAACATGCAAAAATCGAGCCTCTCAGAGGTCAACTAGCTTGCCTGAGGTCACACAGCGAACCCAGGACTAGAAGGCTGATCTCCGTGACTTGGAAGTTGTCTCTACTTCCCTGACCTCCGGAGTTCATATGTACTTGTGGCATCATTTTACAGTTCACACAAGGTCATCCTGACTTTCTAAGCACTGCCTTCCCAAACTCATCACCTCCCCTCTTTCCTTCCCAGCATGACCCTCGTTTGTAATGATGAATTGATTTGATGGTCTACAGCCCTAAACTGCCAGCTTCCTGCGGGCAGGGCCTCTGCCTCTTCTTTTTTCATTATTGACCCATATATTTAAGATCATGCCTGGCAGGTACAATGCTGAATGAGGACATGAGCCCAGGAAAAAAATGGCAATGAAGGGTATTTGCAGAGAGTTGTACTGTACTCATATCTCACAGGTAAAGAAGCCGAGACCCAGGGACACATTTAATAAGAGAAGAGGGGCTCATACCCAGAGCTAAGTGATGGCGCCATTTCCCCTGGCCTGAAAGATCTCAGCTGCAGTACTTGGGGAACACTTAGGATGCTCTGGCCCAGGCTGAGCTGTGGTGGACCGAGCAGGGCAGAGGTGTGTGCAAAGCAGGAAGAGACTGGGCCTTTGGTTTCTGAAAGCTCGTGTCTATTTGAAAAGGCCAGACTCACATGCAGAACATTTGGGAAATGGAAGAACACAGCAGCAAGCACAGTGCTGAACTGCACGGAATCAGGTGCCAACCGCATTCCCTTCCTTAACTAATCTGCATCTTTTAATACCAGATGGGGACCCTGAGAATAGATTCCCTATCAAACAGATGAAGAACCAATACGGAGGCCCCGGGAATGGCTGCAGTTTACCTGGTTTTCTACCCATCTAGTACAGCATGGTGCCTGGCCCCTGGCAACAGGAATATTAGTGGTCCACGCTCAACCACGGGCCACTCTATGTGCCAGACACCTACTGAAGACCTTGCAATCGTCATCTCCCCAACCCTCACGGCTGCACCAGGAGGGAATCCACAAGACTATGAAAATCTTGTGGATTCTTTCCACAAGACTATCCATGGCTGCAATCCACAAGACTATGAAAGTAGGGCTCAGACAAAGTCCTCTCTGGGCCCCAAATCATACAGCAAAGGGCCAAAACCAAGATTTGAATTCAGTTCTGGCAGCTTCCATAGTCCAGACTCTGATACCATGCTACTTTTGTTTGTGGTAGGGATGAGGATGAAAAGAAACATGGCCAAGGGAATAGGGAGTGGGAGTAAGGCAAGGAAGAAGGGGGGAAGGAAAGGACAGATGAGAGAAATGAATTAAGAGAGAGTGAGAAGGAAGGAGGAAGACTAGGGCAGGCTTACATGTTGCATAAACTCAGACAAGCACATGCGTGTTTGGCCAGCATCCCTGTGGGCCTCCAACAACCTCCCCCCTTCCTTCCTGACTGGCCTCAGAGAGGTGCCCTGAGAAGTCCTGTTTGGAGCTCATGTCAGAGGGAAGGCTTCGCTTCATAGCCTTTCCTGGGAAGGTGTGCATTTGTCTGCTGGGGCTACAAAAACAAAGTACCATAGTCTGGGTAGCTTAAACAGCAGACGTTTATTCTTCACAACTCTGGAGGCTGGAAGTCCAAGATCAAGGTGTCGGCAGGGCTGGTGTCTGGTGAGGCCTCCCATTTGGGTTGCAGATGGCCACCATTTGCCAGTGTCCTCAACGACTCCTTCTTTGTGCATGCTGGGGTGGGGTGGCTGATTGTCTCTTCTTGGAAGGACACTAACCCTAACAGATCAGGGCCCCACCCTCATAACCTCGTTTAACCTGAATTACTTTCTTAGAGGCTCTATCTCCAAATACAGTCCAAATACAGCCACACTACCAGTTAGGGCTTCAACCTAATGGATTTGGGGGGCACAAAAATTCAACCTGTACCAGGGTGGATGAGGGCGGGGTCAGATTTGGAGGTGGGAAATGAGCTAGCTCACCTTCCAGAATAAAGGGACTCGTGCATCTTGGGTAGGATGGTGGTGGCAGTCACCTTAGTGAGTATACCATGTCAGGGACAGCAGGACTAAGGTCTCCTGCAGCCAGGATGACTGATGGAAGGTCCCCTCTGCACATCACTCTGGGGCTCCCTCTCTCACCACACAGTCCCCAGGAGGCAGGAAGCAGGTCTACTATCACCCACATTCTCTCTTGTCCCTGCATATTCCCACCTAGACACATTCCTTCTGAGCATCTCCCAGGTGTTACAGTGCATGTGTGGGTGTCTATTTATCTGCAGCTAATACCTACCTACCTTCTACGGCATCCGCAGGAATAAATGAGCTATTGTGTATATAAATACCTGGTCGATGGTAGATGTGCCATAAACTGTTGCTGAATTAATGAATCTTCCCTTGGGAGAATTTGCTTTTTCCTTTAAGGGCCAAGGGCAATCTGGTAATCATCAGTTTTTACTTACTAACTGGGTCACTGAGCAGGGAAAATTAGTTCATTCATTCATTCACTCATTCATTCAGGATAGATTGCATCCCTGTCAGAAACCAATGGTTAAGCAGACAGTATGGAGTTCAACAGCACTGGCTCTGCCTCGAGGGACTCACTGTCCATGGTGGTGGGGGGGGGGAGACAGGGAAGAAGAGAAACGATAAGAACCAGGGTAATAAGAGCTCTGATAGGAAAAGAAACCTCGACAAGTGCACTGGGGACTTAAGGGGGTCACTGACCCAGGGCCAGGAGGGATTCCTGAAGGAGATGATACCTGAAGAAGATTTTCAAGGATAGGCAGCAAGTCGCCAGAAGAAGGAAGCGGCAAGGGGCATTGCAAAGGCCAGGATGCAAGCCCCCGGAGGGCACATTTGGGGAATAGTGAGAGGTATGTGTGGTTAGAGCCCCGGGCTGGGTAGGAGTCAGGACACAAAAGCCCAGAAGTTTGAGCTTTATATTGGTGACTTCACTTCAACCCACTGCTCAGAGGTAGCTAATGACCAAAACCCCCCGAGGCACTTGGCCACGTCTGATCTGTAGAGTGGAGCAATTTTTCTGTGCTCTGCCTCTCCAGAGGGTGTGGGAGGAGAGGATGCAACCTGGCCTTTGAGTGTCATTCTTCTCAGGCATTCAGATTGCTTGGAGATTAGCAGAGCTGGAGGGTGAAGGGGCTTGATGCTTCTCCAGCCACATCCTGAGAAGGTGGCAAAGATCCCTGTGGGACAGCAGCATCCTCTCCTTAGCAAAGAGCCCTCCTCTGTGCTGCGAGTCCTGGCCATGCTAGTGGGTTCTCTGGGGACTCCAGGCTTCAGCCCCACCCCACCCTACTTCCCCAGCAGGGGGGCAGGAAGGAGGCAGGGAGCCCCTACATCCTGCTGGATCACCCAGGACTCCAGGGCACTGAGGCATAGGCAAACCCTGAACTGGCAGGCAGGAGACAAATTCAGGCAGGCTTTGAATTTGGTGAGACCCAGGCAGATCTCTCCAGCTCAGTGGCCCCCAGTCTTCTCCTCTACCAAGAGAGGGTCTCCAGGAGGCAGTGATAGAGCCCTGGACTCTGAGTTCGAGTCTCGCATCCTGGCTTGGCAACTTTGGGCACATTTCTTACCCTAGGTAAGCCTCAGTTCCTCTGTATGGCGAGGATCAGGCCTGGCCTGCCTAACTTACAGGGCTTTGGTGAACACCACGTGGGGCAACGTGGTTCTACAGCAGTGGACAATGCCAACAAAAGGAGCCTATGTCAGTAAGTACACCTGCCCCAATGCACGACACAGGACTCTTCTTGCGATGTCACAAAGCACTGTCGCATAGATGCATAGGTGACGGACACTAGTCTCCATGGACCAAGTTATGGGCCACCTGCGGCCCTGAAGGGGCAGCTCCCGGGGAGCCCTGCATCTCTGTGGTGAGACTGTGTGGCTGTGAGCCTGTGTGAATGTGGTGCCATTTTGTACTGTATGTGCATCTGCGTGCTTGTGTGTGTGTCTCTGTGCCTTGGCTGGGGCCTTGTAGATACACCTGAGGGAGCGTGATGGGCTTTGGGTCTGTCTTCGTGTACAACAGCAGTGTCTGTGGGCTTGAGGGGCCTGTGCCCGTGTGTTTGTGGGGCTGTGTTTGTGATTATTTATGAAGCCATATGCTCGGGGACTCCATGAACTGCAAACACAGTGTGTATCTGTGTGGCCAAGAGGAAATGACTGGGCAGGGGTCCCGGAGCATGGGACTTGGGGGTCCTTGTGATCTGCAGTGACAGTGCACAGCAGGGTGTTTGCTTCTTAAATTCAATCCTTAGCCTTTCACATGCTAAATGGAGCCCTGTCCCATAGCTGAGGGCTACTCAATTCTTGAGCCCAGCTGGTGAGCAAAGAAAGGGGAGAAAGAACAGTGAAGGAGGGAGAGATGAAGGGAAGACACAGAAGAAAAGAGGAAGGAAGGGTCCAGAGTGGCCCTGAGCTCCTTTCCTCTTCCCAATTCCCTGTCCTGAGAAGATGGACCCCGGCCTGGAGGACTCTGCAGGATCCCCAGTTCCCCGTGGAGCAGGGGGGCATCCCTCCCTGTGTGGGGCAGACCCCCCCACCCGGGGAATCCAGGTAGTGGGTTAAACATGATTTCCTTTGAAGTCAAATGAAATCACAGCGCAGCAGACAGGGACACACACACCCACACCCACACGCCCTCAGACGCACGCTGCTCTCCCTGGGAGCAATCTGCAGCCCTCTTAGCCGCACCCACCTTCCAGGTGCCTAGCACCGGGTCTGCCTGCACCTTTCAGCCAGGTGCCTGGCCCGGGTGTCCCGTCCCGCACTCGCCAGGGCCCGTGGGGCGCGCACAGGTGCAGGCAGCAGGGCCGGCGCCCCTCGTGCAGCCCCGGCCCGCCCCTCGGCCGCGACCCGCGGGCTGCGCCTCCGCCGCTCCGACTCGCCCCGAGCGCAGGCTGCGCGGCGGCCCCGCTCCGCGCGGTCCCGGCTCTGTTCATTCATGATCGGTACTCGGCCCCCCGAGACCCAGCCCCAGCGCCGGGAGGGAGCGCGGCGGGCGGGCGGGCGGCAGGAGGGGCGGGCGGACCGCGGCTCCCGCACTGCACGCGGCGCGGGCTCGGCAGCCTCGGCCGGCGGGCGGCCGCCCCGTGTCCAGCGCCAGGCGGGCTTCGGGCTCGGTCCTCCGCCCAGGCGAGGGAGCCGGCCCGCGGGTCGGCGCTCGGGGGGAAGGCTCGCGGAGCCGCCGGCCCTGTGAGTCAGTGCATGTGCGGGGCTGCGAAGGAAGCCAGTAGCTTCCCGGAGCCCCAGCCCCACGCTCGCGGAATACCAAGCTGCAGCGAGCTGCCGGGGCTTGGGGCTTTTTGCTTTCTTTCTCCTCCAATTCGGAGTAGACGATCCACACTGATTTCCTGTCAGGAGAGGGGAGGGGCAGGGCTCGGGGTCCACAAGTCGCACACAAGTCTTCGCTGCCATGGGGGCCGTCATGGGAACCTTCTCATCTCTGCAAACCAAACAAAGACGACCCTCTAAAGGTAAGCACTCCTTCTTCCTTTTGTTCCCATAGCTGGATTTTGGGGTGCTGGGTGCCGAGCTGGGGTGCGCCATCTACTTCCCTTAGACCGGACCCCCATGTCGAGAGGAGCCAGGACAGATTCTTGTATCCTAAGGAGTAGGAGACCCATGGGAGGGTTGGTGTGAACACCCAGAGGCGGGAGCCAGAGTGGGTGCTGGCCCCAGGGTCACCTGGACCCCTCTGGCTAGAGGCTAGGACCTTCCTCCTGGGGAAATCTCTAGGAGCAGAAGGAGGAGGCGAATTCACAGGTGGAGATGATGACTGGATTCCCTGGGTGGAAATGTTGGGAAGCTCTTCCAGTTCCTGTGACGGCTGGCGTTGGTGCCACTGTGAGCACCCAACAAGGGTGCTCGCACTCACCCACTCCTCCGGGGCAGCAGTGCCAAGTGCAGGCCCAGGAGACCCCCCACCAGGGAGAGGGTGCCCTTCCTTCCCACCCCCAAAACCTCTGCAAGCCAAAAGGAATCAGCCGCTGCCAGGTGGTAAAATTCCCAGGGCTCGTGTCCTGGTGCCTCAGGGAGTCAGTAGGAGCCAGGGTGTCACAGAAGCATGCTGTCAAGGTCTGGGGACTTCAGGGGAGTGGAAGACGCTGTCAAAGGGTGGCTGAGAGGGGAGTGTGCATCAGGGATTAAGAAGCATGGTATCCTGGAGTCCCTCCTGCCTGCAGCCTGCTCTAACTGCCTTTCCCTGTCTCACCCTGCCTATCTCACCAGTGAGTTGTCAGAGGGGCCCATGTGACAGGAAACCGTGCTGGGCCGTGGTACATGGTGCAGGCCTCCTTCCAGCAGTTAGAAAGTTGCTTGTTGGGGTAAAGAGACTGGAAGCAATTAGGAAAGGATGGGGATGAATTGGGTTTGGTTTCATGCTCAAATGCCATTGTGAATAGTAGACGGATTTTAAGTAACCTGACACATGTTCAAGTGCTACCAGATTCCAGTTACAGGTGGGGGTTACCCCTCTCACCCCACAAGCTGGCTAGTGATTAGAACTGTACTAGGGTGATGGTGGACCCCAAGTGCACCATGAGTCTACTCTTAGGACTTAGTTGGGACCACCGAGCTCCCCAGTAGTAAACTATCCTTGAAAGGCCCAGGGAAGAAGGGGTCCAGGCATCTGGGCCAGTCCCCTGAGACATCAGGCTGGCTGAACACCAAAGAAAGAGAGCTCTAGGTGCAGATCCTAGGTGGTGAGGCTGAGCCAGCATTTACAGCCCAGAACACAGGAAAGCCTTCGACCCATTTGCTGACTGAGTTCCACATCCTGTTGACAAAGATGGGGCTGTTTGCCTGTTTTCTAGTCTCGAGCAGGACAGGTTTGCAAGCCTTGTCCCAGGGTTTTGATGTTCAGAGTCCTGCCTCTCACAGATCCAGGGATGCTGCTTGACTGGGGACAATGTTCAAGCACCAAATCCTGTTCTCCTCCTGCTATCTCACCACTGTGAGGTCCCAGAGGCCAGGGGCATGTGGTTACAGGAAACTCAGGGGTTGTCTTAAAAATACTTTCAATTGCCTGTGCACCCCTTAAGAAGCAGCTAGCTGTCACAGAAAGATCTCGGGCTCTAGAGTCTAGTGAATTGTGGTGTGGACCGCAGCCCCATCCTTCCCTCTCCCTGTGGCCTTAGGATCTCTAAGCCTTAGTGTTCATATCCATCTAATGGGTGAGAATGTTACTTCCCAGAGGGGCACTAGGTATGTAGGAAGTGGAGGGAGGGAGCACCTTCCTGGCATACTACATTGGCTGTAGCCACCAGTGACCCAGAGGACGTTGTTTCAAGGATGTGAGGATCGAATGAGTGACAGATGTGGAGCTCCTTTAATAGGGCTGGGGGAAGAGTAAGAGCTCAGACATTCCTTTTGCCTACCCAAAACTCCAGGCCACCCCGAATCCGTGCCTGCAGGATTCCCAGAGGCCAGAGCTCTTTGCTTTTCTCTTCTGGGATCCTAAGAAAGAAAAGAGAAGGGGAACCAGCAGTCAGTGTGCCCCTACTGTGTGCCTGGCACAGTGTTAGGAATTTTATCTGCATGATCTCATTTAACCCTTGCAACAGTGTTTGTTTAGGCCCCTAGCAGGTCTGGGGCCATTGGGCAGCCCAAGAGAAGTTGTCTAAGTCCTGAGAGCTCAGCTTTCCCTGCACAGGCCCTGGGCACGGGCTTGACATGTCTGGGAGTCCAGCTGCATATCTCCCCCAGGCATTCTTATCTCTGCCAATCAGCAAAAGCCCCTTCCAGAGGAGGCAGCTTGGACGAGTGGACAGAGCCCGGGCTGGGAGGGCTGGTGGTCAGAGACCACATCCCAGCCAGGTCACTTTGCCCCGCGATGCCTCAGTTTCTGTAAAAGGAGGAAGTCATGATCAACATTTTCTCAGGTTGCATTTGGTTCTCTCAGTTCTAAGGTTTTTATTGTTGCTGCTCTCACCAGAGCCGCTGGTATGATCTCTGGGCTGTCAGGCTCAGATCTAATTAGATGCAGTCAAAAGAGAGTGGTTGGGATTTTCAGCTCAGAAATCAGTCTCCCTGCTGGGTTCGAATCCAGGCGCTACCACGTACTAGCTGTATGACTAAGCCTTGTTTTCCTCAACTGTAAAACAGGGACAATAGTAGTTACTATCTTAAAATAGCTGTTGTGTTGTGTGCATTTCAGGAATAGTGCAAGTCAAATGCTTAGCACAGGCTTTGCTACATAAGAAGTGGTCAGCAAATTTTAGATACTATTCAGTTTATGGCGCTATTGTCTGGGGCTTCCAAATGTTCAGTGTAAGGCCAACCTGGAAGTAGGCAGTACCTCTGAGAGTCTTAACAGCTCATTTCTGGAATGTTCTTCCAGCCCTGTCCAGGTAACTAAGACCAAAACCCCAGAGGAACTGGGATGCTGATCACTTGCTTCACCACCCCCCATGACCTCTGCCCCTGACTGACCCTGAAAGCATTGTAGACTGTTCAACTTCAACCTTGAGTGCTCTGAAAAGACAATTTGGAAGCACACACATGCATTTAAAATAGACCAAAGACTCTGCAGGATTAGTACTGCAAAAGAAATGCATTTGCCGGACCTGGGTGTTTAGGGAGAGCCCCCCTGAAGGCAGCAGCCATCTAAAGTAATTTAAGAGCTGTGCCACCGAATAAAAGCTCTCCGGTTCACTTTCCATCCTTCTCTCTGTTTGGGATCTTTGTGTGTTTTTAATTAAAAACTGGAAAAGCCATGCCTTTGGGATTCAGCCCCTGCAACCCAGTCCCGGGTAGCAATTCTGGCTGACAGTTTTTTTTTTTTTTTTTGCAGGACCAGGGATTGAACGCAGAGGCGTTCTACCTCCGTGCTACGCCCCCGGTCCTATTTTTTATGCTTTATTTTGAAACCGGGTCTCACGAGGTTGCGGAGGGCCTCACTAAGGAGAGAGAGAGAGAGACACAGAGAGAGACAGAGACAGAGCGAGAGCTGAGGCTGGCCGCGAACCCGG
>PVJS01008506.1:0-52888 GCA_004027185.1 Glis glis
GGTTCAATCCCCAGCACCACACACACACACACACACACACACACACACACACACACACAAATGTGCCACATGAACCACATGGGTAGCAATGGGAAAAAGTGCACTTGGGAAATGAGAAATTGTGAAATGTGAGCCAGACAAGAGGGAAAGGTTATAAACATCGATGAATGCCAAGCATCTATAGGAGGGAAAATATTACAGAGGGGAACTGTTGCTCATTCCATATTTATTCACTGGGAAATAAATATGGATGAGGTAAAATGATATACTGACTAATCTTGTGCGCTCTAGGGTCACAGTGGCTGGATGAATACAGCACTATTTGCCAGGTGCATAACCTAATAGTTACTTCACCTCTCTGTTCCTTTATCTATATACAATAACAGAAGCAGAGTTCTCAGCATAGTTCCTAGCATTTGATTAGTGCTCTCTACCAGTTAGCTGCCATGATGATGATGATGATGATGATTATTAGCATTTAGTTGAGCTTGTATTTACTGTTTGGCATTATCTGTTTCTCTGCTTTATTTTATTGTACATAGAACAGGAGAGACCATTAACTGGCTTATCAATATTTTTAAGAGAATAGAATGTAGAAGAAAGATTGCAGAGGAATTACCTATTTACATAAAGTTGCATTTACATATATATACTCATTAGCAGGCCAGCAGTTTTACTTTTTCAATAGTGCCCTGGCCTCTTAATGGTGACTCTGTGGCATTTTAATGAGCTATTTATTTAGCAAAGTGGTTACGTATAATTCAACTACTCATTTGGTTTGTTCCTACTTTAATTCTGCTTCTAACATGTGGGATGATTTTAATCTGATGTTTCTCTGATCTTCATGTACAGTCCTAATGCCACTTTTAATGGCATTCATTTTAAAACACAACAATTTTTTGTGTGTGGTCTTTTTTGGTGGGGGTTATCAAATCAAGAGAGAAAGAAGCAATTTGAAGACAGTCAATCATAAATGAACTGTAAGTCAAAGTATTTTTTTTGGCCGGGCGTGGTGGTGCAGGCCTGTAGCCCCAGTACTTAGGAGACTGAGACAGGAGGATCACAGGTTCAAGACCAGCCTCAACAACTTAGTGAGACTCTCAGCAACCTATGGAGACCCTGTTTCAAAACAAAATAGAAAAAGGGCTGGGGGTATAGCTTGAAGGTAGAATGCCCCTGGGTCCAATGCCTAGTACAAAGAAAAAAAGTATTCTTTCTGGAAAGCTAATTTTGTAATACTTTCTTTTTATTAAATGAGCAATAAAAATGTCCTAGTAACTCTCAAAACAACTTTTTATAATGGGACACAATTCACTTCAAAGGCTAAAGGATTCAATATCATTTTGATGAGATATTGTCACTTATAAAGTACTAATCTCCAAGAGAGATGATACAAAACTCCAAAGTAAGTCATCAGTCCTGGCAACCAAAAGCCTGAGGAGAAGACAGCCACAAATAAACTATTAACCATAGGAAATACAGGGTTTTATGACTCATTCCAGCTGCCCTGTGAATGACTGATGCCATCCTTCAAAGAAAAGTGCCTTGAATTAGGAAGACAACTTTTGTCTGTCAGCCTGAGACTGCTCATTAAAAAAAAAAAGTGAGGAGACTCATGACCGTCTTTGACATTGACTAAAACCCCCCACATATAAAAAGGTATGACTTTGAGTTCCCTGGGATATAGCATTTGAGAAAATAGTGGGAAATACTATACAAAAAGGAGGTGCCAGGATTGAATGGGAAGGAAAAAGATCAAACACACATACTCCCCACACAGAGTATTGGCACTGATGTATTCTTTGATGATGAGAGAGAGAGAGAGAGAGAGAGAGAGAGAGAGAGAGAGAGAGAAAGAGAGGAAGCTAGATCGTCTGGATCCATTTGGAGACTGAATTTCCTGTGTGCCAGTGAGATAAACAGACCTTATAATATAGTTGTCACCTGAACAAACCAATGTTGATCAATGGTCCATTTGCCTGGTGGAGTGTGAACCTTGCCTGGGAGTCGAAATGACAAATATTAGTAAATGATTATCATCAGCTCTCATCAGACAGTTGGTCCATTGCCCTGCATGGAGTGAATTATGAATTGGGAATCTATATGTCGCTATAAATGGTACCACAGCATGATCAGATCATTGAACAATTGATTCAGCTGCTCCATGCCTTCTGAACAGATCAAATCTCTCTTCTGGAACCCCTGAACCCACAGTGGCACCTCTCCCCCAGAATCACGTGCAGTGAGGCTGGTACCAGTGCACTTTAATCATTTCTAATGGTTAAATCAGTTTGAAAATGGGCATGCACCATCAGTATTTGTAAATGAGGAATCATATATTATAAAGCACGGTATTAAATAGAAACTAGAAAAGAATGAGCTAAGATAAGATAAATATTTGAGACACCAGTGGAGGGATGAAGGGGGCCTAGGGGAGGTTGGGAGGGGAGAATTAATGAAGGAAACATTTCCGTTCATGTTATGTACATATGTGAATTTACCAATGCCAATATCCTTATCAGGTATGGGGAAGGGGGGGAGTGAGAAGGGAGCTGGGGGAGGGGGGAAGCTCACCAAGCGCGTGTGCACGTATGTCCTATCACTCTGAACTACGTTGTGATGTGAGACTGCAATGCACCAATAAAAGTATATTAAAAATAAATAAATATTTGAAGTAACTTTTATTTATTAACAATTCAAACGTCTTTTTGCTCTCACCTAAAATATTAATATGTATGGTTTGCTATTGAATATTTCTTATTAACTTTCAAAATCCTGGTTTTATTTTTAAATACCTGTTTGTATTGTCTGTCACATCTAAAAAAAGTTACTTTGTGAAGATGTGTACGTCTGAATGGAAGGGGCACTTCATAGGCTCCACTAACCAAAGCATTGTGCTTCTGCTTAGTTTTCAGTCACACTCTTCTATGATCAAAGGCTTTCTGTTGAGATTCAGCAAGTGCATTTCCATATTCCCTGCTAGAAATGAGTGAGAAGATGTGGTGTGTTAATATGCTGTGTGTGCGCGTGTGTGTGTGTGTGTGTGTGTGTGTGTGTGTTACTGGGGATTGAACCTAGGGGCATTCTACCTCTGAGCTACTACACCCCCAACCCCATTTTATTTTTTTTAAATTTTGAAACAGGGTCTCGCTAAGTTGCTGAGGCTGTCCTCAAGCCTACAATCCTCCTGTCTCAGCCTCCCAAGTACTGGGTTTATAGGTAAGAGCCACCATGCCCAGCTATTTTTAACACACTTAGTTCAAAGCTCATGGAAACTTAATTTGGAGGATTTGTAAACAGATCAGAAATTTTTATTTTCCAAGTTTTTAAACTCTAGGAACAGGGGATTTTTAGAGGGGAATATATGATTTTCATAAATAAAAATCACATCATTTTGTCAATATTTCCCAGCAGCTATTTTCAGAATGTTTCCTTCCATGCAGTTTCCCAAGGCAGTGTCTTCTTTCTTGGTGTTAAATACCATCAGCTTACAGGACACTCAGAACGGATGCAAACACATGTTTCAAGCCGTCATCGTGATCATTTTGATTCTTCCTCTCTGTGTTTACTCTGGCTGAATCCTCATCAGATCTGACCAGGCCAGCATTGCTTGTACCTTGTAATAAGACCCTTTGCAATCTGTTTGCTGGAGAAGCGTGGGCAGCTCTGCCGTCTGCTTGTTGCTCCTTGTGTGCATGCATTATTCACACAGTATTATCTCCCATTTATGACTTTCTTGATGGAGTCTTTTGAAGCCACTTGTCCATTTAGTGGGAATTAATTTAAACCGGTATTTTCAGTTGTAATTGCCACCTAGGATGGCGCGGGTATAAACTGCTGCGCGTCTACATACTGAGTGAACAAGCGAGGATCCTATGATCCCGAGGTTTTTGGGTTTCTATTCTTTCCTAGGATGCTCACTTACCACGTGAAACTGGAAACGAATGAATGAGGCCAACTGGGTTGCAGATATTAAGTACAACCAAAGCTTCACTTATTTTTTATTTTCTGGAAGAAAACTTTTAGGGTCTTATACTGTCTTCCTACAACCACCTAACTGGATTTTCTTACACAGCCACTTTGAGGACTACTGGTTTACCCCGTTCCTTTGACTGCAGGGCCTTTGTACATGCTATTCTCTGCCTGGATTACTTTACTCTCCTCCTCCCCAGCCCCAGCCTCCCCTGTAAAATTTAACTGTTGCTTCCTTCAGGTTTCAGGTCTCACTTGCAATATCACTCTCTCAAGGGAACATTCCCAGATTCTCCCTGTCCTCTCAGGTTAGGCTGGGTCTCTTTGTTATAAGAATCCTTTTCTTCAGATCTCTCCATAGCATGCAATGACAGAATTACCTGTGTGGTTGAGAGTGGCTCCTCTGCTGTCTATAAACCGTTGCAGAATAAATTAATGAGTGACTGATAGACTGTGAATCTGAGGCCTATTCACATAAGAGGTCTCCTAAATCATCTATCTTTACCCACTTATGTCTTTGATAGGAAAACTATAAGAGGGTTGTGTGGCAGGCCCCATCACACTGCTAGTTGATAGCAGGAGTAAGAAGAAAGCCTGTGGTTCTTGGTCCCCGTAGCCAGTGCTTTTTCTCTGCATCCGAGAAGATGCCTAAGAAAAATGAGAAATGGGGCCGGGCGTGGTGGCGCACACTTGTAATCCCAGTACTTTGGGAGGCGGAGACCAGAGGATCCGGGTTCGTGGCCAGCCTCAGCTCTCTCTCTCTCTCTTTCTCTCTCTCTCTCTCTCTCTCTCTCTCCCTGTCTCTCTCTCTCTCTCTCTCTCTCTCTACTTAGTGAGGCCCTCCGCAACTTCATGAGACCCGGTTTCAAAATAAAGTACAAAAAATAGGGCCGGGGGCGTAGCGCGGAGGTAGAACGCCCCTGGGTTCAATCCCCAGTACCGCAAAAAAAAAAAAAAGAAAAATGAGAAATGGCAACTACTTTCTTATTCATATAATCAGACTCCCTGAGGTCAAAAGCCATCTTGAGAGGGCATATGAAAAAAATTTAAAAGAAAAATAATTTTAAAACAATAACACAAAGAACTTAGTAGAAATGCTTATCAAAGTCCACGAACTGGCAATTTATGGAAGAAGAAATATGTGACCAATTAACATGAAAAATATATAATCTATAAATAAAAAGATGTTCTTAGAGGTTGATTAATGGGTACAGGGGCAAAGGTGGATAGCAGGAAAAATGTCTGATATTCTTTGTGTGTGTGCGTGTGCGTGTGTGTGTGTGTGTGTGTGTGTGTGTTAATGGGGATTGAACCCAGCAAAGGACTGGGTTCAATCCCCAGTCCTTTGGGGATTGAACCCCATTTCTCATTTTTCTTAGGCATCTTCTCGGATTATAGGCATGTGCCACCAAACCCAGCTAAGTGTCTGATATTCTACAGCACAGTAGAATAACTATGGTTGACAATAATTAGTTAAATGTTTTTAAATAGCTAGTAGAGAGAATTTTAAATGTTCCCAACACAAAGAATTCATATGTCTGCAATGATAGATACTTCAGTTACCATGTTCTGATCATTACACATTTTATATTGAAGTGTCACCTATATCCCATAAATATGTACAGTTACTATGCATCAATTGAAAATAAAAAATACATTTAAAAATATGTTCTTTTCCTCCATTGAGAAATTGATTATATCTAATGTTGGCAAGGATGTGAGAAAATGGGTCCTCTCATAAATTCTTCATGAGAGCAGAGATTGGTGCCATTATTTGGAATCAATTCAGCAATACTTATTAAAATTTTGAATGTTTACCTTATGACTTAGCACCTTTCACATCTAACCACAGAGACAATTGAATAGGTGAGCAAAAACATGTTACAAGACAATCAGAGTATCATTGCTCATTATAATGAAAATTATGAAACAACCTAAATCTCCAATAGGAAAGTCACTAAATAAATCACTGCTCAACCAAAGTGTGGAAAAATATGCAGCCATTAAAGGAATATAGTAGATCTAGATATATCGATGTTGAAAGCTAAGTCGTATTGCTAATTTTCAAAATGTTATCATTAGATTCCATTTGCGTTTTATTTCGTCTTAAATAAACACTAAATTTTTAATGATGGTTATCTCTGAGGAATGATATGGGAAACTATAATAGCAGAGACTTCCACTTTTTACTATATATGCTTCAGGATTGTTTCCAGTTTTTAGTAATTTAGTTTCCTGCCAAACACTGTGGCTGTTGTTTCGAGTCTCTAGCGTGGATGGGGAGGCTCTTCATCGCTCCCTACCCCTGGTCCTCATTAGGACCCCGATGGACTGCAACATCCATCATGCTGGGGGCTCAGGGGGGACCTGCTTAACTTTCTCCACCTTCCCACCAAATGCACAGAGACAGCCAAGTAGATACATCGCAGGGAATGCTTCCTGTACAAACCAATGCTCCCCAGACTTTGAGCACACCGTTCCTCAACTGAGTCTGTTCAAAACTGTTCAGAAACACTGAAGACATGGGCAAAGTCTCCCTGCACCATCACACTCAGAACACAAGTGTGTTTTTCCTACAAAAATTGTGGAGACCATGTAGAGCACCCAACACAACCGGCCAACACCCCTTTCCACCAGTGGGTGCACAAGGGACTAAAGGAGGGTACATATCAGGGGGCCTAAGGAGTCATGGGAAGCTTCAACTACTATTAAATGAATGTGCTACAGTCTTTAGTCATGTCAAGGTCCTTATGGTCCTGAAAACTTTGGACCTTCTTCCTCTCTTCTCCAGCTACCCTACACACTTCAATATCCATATGTAATTTCACTGGCTCTAAAACGCCCCTAACCACTTCAGCCTAAGTAACTTCTCCTCCAACAAAACAGAACCATTCATGTTCATTCAGTTAAACAGATGCAGAACCAACTGGTGAGGGGCCATCTCTCGCTTTCTTCAGCTATTTAAATCTTTGCTTATTGTTTAACTTTATGTGTGTCTCATTTTCCAGACTGGGCGGGGACTTCGTGTTAAATTGCTGCATAGACAAACTTGCCATAATAGACATCTAATAAATACTTGCAGATTAGTAAAATGACAAACAAGAAAGTCAAGAAAGCCATAAATTCTTTTTTTTTTTAATTCGGGTGATTCATGTATTTGTGCTTCTCTCATCTCTCATCCCTTCCAGAGTTCCGTGTTTATTGCCCGCGAAAAGAAATTCGACATTCAAAATTAATAATGAAATTCATAAATATTTAATAGTAATTTATAAGCCCAAGAAGAGTAAAAAATTCTCAGTAGCCAAAAGTGCAAGTTAACAAAAAAAAAATAGGAGAGGGAAAACTGATGTCAGTCGTAAAAGGATGTTCATGTTTCAGATCCAATAAAATCCCATGAACAAATGAGGTGAAAACTTAGAAAGATAATTAGTCTTGTCAAATGGAAATAGGTGTGGTGTGTGCATGTTTTAAATTAAAAAATGAAATTCAAGGCTCCTTTGCTTAATGAAGCCCAGTTCTTTCATCTTTTAAAATGACAGAGTAAAAACTGGAGTTTGAGGGGGAAAGGAGATTTAGGACCTCCCTTCAGACATTAATAAACACTATCCAACATTCTAAAACTATTAGGCATAATTTGGCATAATTGCCAATCTTTCCTGAGCAAAGGCATGTAACTCTTGTTTTAAGGGCTCCATTCTGCACAAAGGGAAGGCTCACCCCAGCCGGGGTCTCCAGGTTTATACTTTCAGAGAAGTGTCGGGCTGAAATGGATTTTTGGCCCCGTGCATTAACACAGAATTTTTACTTTCTCAAACTCACCATAGGAGAACAGAGACACACATACATCTTAAGATCAAAAGATATTTTCTGTGATGCAGTATTGAAGAAAATTCATGTAAGGAGAATGAAGACATTTGTTTTTATTCCCTCTCGGCCAAATTCCACTCGAAGTTTGTCGAATTCTGAAGTGGTAGAGACCTCAAAAATATTTCATTCTGCGGACATGTGCTTATGGTGACTTCCTGTCCAGCCTGTCTCATCTGTCTCAGATCGTAACCCCTCAAGGCAGATACCGCACACTTCAGTGTCTTCTTTAGAGCAATATTGTGCTGACACGTTCAGTAAATCTTCAACAGCGGTGGCTTTTCCATTGCCCTCTGCTAACTCTTGTTTATCTATGCCGGTCCCTGATCTCAATGCTTGCAGATTGCGTCCTTTCACTGAACTGTCAGAGTGGGTAGGAATTGTCTAAGTCAACTTTTGATTACTCAAGTGTGATCTATTCCCTAGTATACGGCAAAAGGAAAGACAGAAGGGAGGGAAGCAGAGAGGGAGGGAAGGGTAATACTGAACCATATTGATTATAGTGAAACCAAAGATAGCCTTTCTTATTTGGGTAAAACATAGTTTGTCAAGAACCACCAATGGTTGTGAACATAGCCAACCTTTTTAAAATCTCTAATATATTTTAAAACTATTCATTGCCTAACTCCTCATACCATTTGTCAAAAAAAAGAAAAAATAGCAAGTTAAGATACTTTGATGCTGAATTCATTCAGCACTGAATCCATTCATGGAAATATTTGCTGGAATATTTTTTAAAGACGTTTTACTTTATACATGCAGAGAAGCATCAAAATTAACATGAAAAATAAGAACTAGAAGTCTTTCTGGATTCATAGAAAGCTCTCCCTGGTCATCCAAACTTGTTAGCAGATATTTCTTGCGGATAACTTGAGACCCTTCACAGTAGAAGATGCTAGTCCTGTGCTGACTATAGGGCTCACAATGAATCATTGAATAAATTATTACCATCCCTGGAAGCTGCCTCTTTGTGTAATTAGCAATTTCAATCTCAGGAAGATACTGTAAAGTACACTTCAGCTTCGACATCAGTAGACAAACCGTTGGGGTAAGTAGTTAAATCAGACTGCTTTAAATACTATCTAGAACTTTTATTTTCAATCATCTGCTCTTGTAAATTTCTACCTAACACTATATTGTATAAAATCCTTTCAAGCAGATAGTAGCAAGCTGAGATTTCATAACACAGAAACGGAGTTACACTATAATTTTAGGACTTTTCCAAATAAAAGACTTCAAGATAGAATTTATTATCTGTACATTAAACAGAATGTAGAAAATTGTGTCTACCATTTTCTTGGCTTTTCTTTCTTTGTTTTGTGTGTGCACTTATAAGAAATGTGAAACATCCCCTACAGTCACTAATTTGATTGTATCTCAGTTTATGAATTAAGTTGATGGGTGTATTTCACTTGGGAAATTCAGTGCTATAAAGTTGAAATACAGGTTTTATGACCTCTGTACTCATCTCTATTGTGCAACTTAAAAAAGGTGTTTAGAAATTTTACACTAGGCAGAAACTTTTCTAAGACTTGCGTTCTGCATGCTTTGACTAAAACCTAAAGAGAATATAATCATCTGCTTTCCAATTTTATTTTTAGTTTTAAAAAATATTATTATTATGAACAACTGTAAGACAAATTTAATATAAATTATCTGAATCATTATTGCATAACTACAAAAAACAGATGGAAAGGTACATGGCAATTATTTGCTTGAGATGTAGAAATAAACTAGGGGAAAAATTCTTTTCTCAGGCATGATCAAAAATAAACCTAGGTAAAATTTAATTGAATGATTCTTTTACTTCTTTGGCTTTCACAAAATATGAGGGAAGTTTACCAACTATAATTATAAAAGAAAGAGAATCATTTAATCAGATCATTATAATGCACACTCTCTGAGATGATTTTCATAAATATTTACCTATTTATAAAAGAGTATTATAAAATACAAGAGTATTATAAAATATAAGAGAGTATTATAAAATATATAGGAGAATATTAAAAATATAAAGAAGACATAAATACTTACCTATTTATAAAAGAGTATTGTAAAATACAAGGTATTATAAAATACAAAAGAGAATATTATAAAATATATAAGAGAACATTATAAAATATAAAGAAGTGATTTATAAATGTATGTAATTAGAATAACAGTACATTAATAATAAGACATTTTCCAAAAAGCTCAAAACATATTTTTTAAAACTAGAATCTCATAATTATTATTGTAGAAAGGTATGCATCCTATATTGAGCTTTAAAAAAAAGAAGGAGCTTTTTTAATGCCTTTGTCTTACACTCTTTGAAATGTATCTTAAAATTAAGTGACCAGAAGACATTACTACTAGCAAAGCATTAGCAGGGAAGAGACCTCGATAAAATTACCAACAAGACACTGAATCATTTCTTCTGTTAGAGAAAGTCAGAGGCAAAAGTTCTAAAATGGTACAATTACAAAAATAAATCAAGTCAGCGTGTCGTTTCTGCTTTTCTACATTAATAAATTAACCATGTAACATTGTTCAAAATTATGTCAGTTACGCATATAATAATCTTTTAAATTAATGAAGTGATGAAGCAGTTTGATGACACCATGATTTACAGGGCTGCTTTTAGCTAATGTTAAAAGCCTCTCATTTAATAAATTACCCCCTTGAGAAATTACCAAAAATGAATATTTTCAATGCTAAATGTTTCAAGGTTTACACTTTTTCAATATATTAACAAATGGCAAGGGAGACGCATTTTTCAAAATATATCTTCTTTTACATATATTTAATTGAAATTAATTGGTATTTTACTTTAGAAGGAAATGATTATACAAGATCATTTATGAGAATTTTTGCGAAGCAATAAAGCTGAATTTAAACAATGAAATCAATCATATCTTTACAAAAATCTGTATGATAAATTGGGAATCATTTCGAGCTTTTGATTAAAGAGGAACAATTTTACAGAATCTACATTCTTCTAATATAGCTAGTGCTCTTCACCCTCAGATTAATTATTGCTTCGTTCTTTACTTGCATTATTTATCTAGGCTAAAACTATATTGCTAATAAGCTTCATAATTTTGATAATAATTTTTGTTTTGTTCAACTTTAACCATTTCTTCATGAATTTTTATGTGCGATTTCAACTCCAGTGTATTTCTCAGTTCGATCGTGAATAATAACAATCAGACCTTACAATCAAAGTATATCATTTCCATTGTCTTTGGGTTTTATGTGGCCTCAGAGACGTCTGAATACAAGAGAAATAATACCTTATGGAAAGACATTATATAAGTTCATTAGGAAAGCAAAATAGATTTCAGTCAACCCAGGATGTGCTTGCTTATGATAATAGCAAGAAAAAAGCAGAGCTAAATATAAACTAGCAAAGAAAGCCCGAAATTGATGTTCCCTGTGCTTATGGATTTGTTTTCATAATGTGGAGTCTGATTTTTATTCCACTTCTGAATTAGTAATGTGCCTAGTACATTGGGCCAATTTCTTTTCAAAGCATTTGCAGCTCTAGCCCTGAAAACAAGAATAATTAATTCGTGCTTCTTGAGCCCAGTGGATGTAATTTTAGGCAGGCAGATGTCAAGGAAATAATTTTTAGAATTCTTATAATCGATGGCAATGTAATGGAGAATTGCCTGTTGGCATTTCAAATGATTTTAAGGAATTTTAAACTTTCATCAATGAATTTTTAATGCATACTAATAATGGACTCTCATGGGTTTGTCCTCTATGCACAATGAAACAGAACTTTAAATATTTTAAGCATTTAAATAATTTTCCTTTAAAAACAGCTTGAAGAAAGTAATAAAAGTTTAGGAAATGCAAGACAGTCTTTGTTTATAATATATAACTGCATCAAACTAGTCATGAATATAATCATTTGAGTGAGCCACATTTTCGAAAGTTGATAAAGAAACAATGATCTTTCAAACACACATAGCCAGTGTATGAACATTTGCTGAAGGATCCCAGTTTACTAATAGAGCTACATTTAGATTCCTGATTATCGAGCCACCCCACTCCCCAAGGGAAAAAAAAAACCTACAGAATTCACAGGCATCTCCATGTGTGTTGGGAAATATCACATGAGCTTTAGGATGGCAAATTGGAAAGTAGTATGTACCTTAAAGTTTGAAATAGGTGATATTGTTAACACTGTTATTGAACTCTTTATTATTATCATTGAGAGTATTTCCAAGAAGTAACTTCAATGAGTACAAATTCTATGGGTGTGAAAACTGATAAAATTTTTGCCTGGATGAACTAAAAGTTACTGAAATCACAACAACAAGAGAGGTGGGAGGGTCAGCCAGAGGCCTCAAAGAAGCTGTGGTCATCAGCAAAAGGGCAGCTGGCCCTATTTAGGGAAGGATAATTGTTTTGTTTTGTTTTGTTTTGTTTTGTTTTGTTTTGTTTTGTTTTGTTGTTACTGGGGATAGAACCCAGAGGCATTCTACCTTGGAGTCACATCCCCAGCTCATTGTATTTTTATTTTGAAACAGGGTCTCACTAGGTTGATGAGAGTCTCACTACTTCCTGAAGCTGCCCTCGAACCTGCAATCCTCCTGTCTCAGCCTCCCAAGTACTGGGATTACAGGCATGTGCCACCATGTCTAAGGAAGGATAATTTTTTTAAATAAAAGCTTAACTTCTGGTGGATCAAAACTCAAGTTCTAATCCACACTAACTCTAGGGAATATGATTTTATATCTCTGAACTTTAGTTTTATCTATGTTTAAAATGGACCCATGGTATCTAATTTGAGCAAGAGTTACATCTTTTTCCCCCTTTCCTCTGTAGAACTATAGAAATACAATGAGATGACATATGAAATCATTTTTAACTCTTTGAAAAAAATCATCCTATATAGACCAGAGTGAGTTACTTTTAATTTTTCCGAGGTTTTGAAAGTAGACATTGGTGTAAGAGCTCACAGACTAAATACACATGTAGTGTGTGTGTGTGTGTGTGTGTGTATTAGACATTTTATATGGTTTTTATTGTAAATTTCCTTTTTCTAAGTATGTACAATTGGGTTGATAAATTTTTATTCCCTATTCCTTACTCCAACAAACTACCAGAAAGAGGAGGACAAGGAACCTTTCCAACTGGGGGAGGAAAGGCTTTATCCCCTACCCCACATCACCTTCTGGATGGAATCCTAAATGGAAACTTTACCTCTTAGGTTTAGTCCTCAAAGAAACAGACACACAGCAGCCGAGAGGTTTAGAGACAGAGCTGCACCCTGCATTTTTAAAGCTGCACTTTGGAAGTCAAGCAAGTCTTTTACTTTTTATAACACAGAGAATGGCAAATCTGCCGCTGTTTTTGAAAATCGAGTGCACTCCGCCTCACAGACACGGATCCAATAAAATGCTCTATTTATTGGCTAAGCATTAACAGCGTCTCTTATTTTACTCCTGTGACCCTCTTTGGCAGTTAGTCACACATTCCAATTGAGCAGACGCCACAAAAATATCCCTTATGTATAGGGAAAGAGAAGAAGCCTAATTGGCCATCGACCTTTCCCTTCCAGCTCCCCTGAAGCCACAACCCAGTGGCTTCCAATTCGTCACCCCCAGGGCCAGACAACCAGGGCTGAGAAGGCGACACAGGCAAAGCTAAAACAGTTCTCTGTGCACCCAAAACTCAACAACGTCCATCCCCACCACCTGCCACAGTGCTTGTCAGAACTAGTGCACACGACACTGGGGATCATCCAGAGCAATGCTTACTACTTTATTTTTATTTTACGTATTTTACTATTACCTTCTATGCATAGCAGTGGTATCCAAATCTCATTTATGAAAGTGACATATAATTCCCTTTAAAAAGAAATGTATTAGCTGGGCGTGGTGGCGCACACTTGTAATCCCAGTACCTGGAAGGCTGAGACAGGAGGATCGCAGGTTTGCAGCCAGCCTCTGCAACTTAGTGACGCCCTCCGCACCTTATTGAGACCCTGTTTCAAAATAAAAACTAAAAATAAGACTGGGGGTGTAGCTCAGAGGCAGAATACCCCTGGGGTCAATCTCCAGTACAGAAAAATGTATTTATATTTTAAAGATTTAAAGAAAATTATGCAACTAATAGCACAGGGAAGCAAAGATAATAGCACCAATCATGGAATTGATTTGTGAATAGCGGAAGATGAGAAAACAATGAGCCAAAGAAGGCTAAAGCAATTATGGGAAAAGAGTTACCATTCTCCCTCTCTAAGCAGTATGTTTATAATAATTATAAGATTTTATATTAACGATTGAGATTTTTATATGATCTCCTTATGGCGCTATTAAAGTACGCAAGATGGACTATCACCATTTTACAGATAAGGAAACTGAGGACCAGAAAGATCAAGTGTTTCACTAAGAGTTCCACAGTTACCAATGCTAAGAGAGAGATTAAGCTTTCAATATGAGGCTTTGTGCTCCAAATAAAATACACTTTTCAGTTTACTAGACTAGTCAATGAAAAATGTCACAGAGGGAGCTTGAAATTAAGTATTTTTTATTAAATTGGGTATTCACCTACAAAGCAGTATTTTAGTACATTTTCCAACTATACAACAGATACAATAGAAAAATTCCTTCTGAGTAATATAGAATACAAACCCAACGGAACTAATTAGTTCACGATGGTGTTAGGAGGTTAACTATCTCATGGTAATAAAACATCTTATTGATGGGAAAATGCCATATTAAATACCCAAAATTACCATTACTTGTATCACTATTCAGTATTTATATTCAAAGAAATTATAGTTAAAGAAAAAATATGAATATCATGCAGTGATTACTCTTCTGATCAGCCCTCGGAGACACGATACTTAATCCTGTCTGTCATACTTGTGGGGATATCAGCATTTATCAGTGAGTCCTGATGGATCAGGTAGTCGATAGACATTTAGAGACAGACGAACTCAAAGATTTAGAAAATGCTGCCACTCTTGTTTTATAGACAAGAAAGAAAAGCATTAAAATAAACCTTGGTTTGCTACTGGGTTTGCTTTTGAAAAACAAAGCACAAGTCATAATTGCTGAAAGCAGAATTTGTCGCCTCTTCTACAAATTTAGCCATGAATCTACAGTGAAACTACAAATTGTATGATATTCTTTTTTATATACTTTTATTAGTGCATTATAGTCTCACGTTATAATGTAGTTCATAGTGATAGTGACATACATGCACATAGCACTTGGTGAGTTTTCCCCCATAAGACATCTGTAAATGAAAATGATTCCTCAGAAATGTAGATACAGTCAGCCCTCCATATCCATGGGTTCCACATCTGTGGATTTAGCCAACCGCAGATCGAAAATTTTGGGGAAAAAAAAAGAATTGTGTCTGTCCTAAACACATTTAGACTTTTTTTTTCTTGTCAGCATTCCCTTAGCAATACAGTATAATAACTATTTACATAGCATTTATATTGTATTAGGTATTATAAGTACTCTAGGGGTAATTTTAAGTGTATGAGAGGATATGTGTAGATTACATGTGAGTACTAAGCAATTTTATAAAAGGGACTTGAGCACCTGAGGATTTGGGTATCCATGGGGTCCTGGAATACATTCCATACAGATACTGAGGGATGACTATATTTCCATGTGAAATGGTATATGCTCAGCCCCAAGTCAAAGTTATACAGGCGGACAGAGGGCTAATAAAACCTCCAATATCACCAGCCAGTCACATCTTTGAAGATTTCAGCCATACTTTCTGACAAGCAAAAAGCACATAGACAAAGATGTCTCGTATCCCTGCAATTTTCCAGTAAAATAGCCACATTGAGGATTCCCTGATAGGAAATTTAAATTATTTTTTATCAAAATACTGTTTTGCAGTATGGTCTCTGGTTCCTTTTTTTTTTCAAAAACATAAATGCCCTGTTGTGTTTTGTTTTTTTAAACAGTGCGCCTCTGCATTTTCTAAGAGGACCATGCCTTTAGACACACAGACAATACCTTTAGACATACGGACAATATCAGTTTGATGCAAGGTAGGCATGGGATCTGAAATAAAATTCTGAATTGTAAAGAAATGTAACCTACACTCAAAGCGAAGGGAGGGAGACCAGTTACACAAGCATAATTATGTGAACCCCCGACCTTTCATACTGAAATTAGCGAACATTTTCATTTTCCATATGCAATCACTTACTGTCCTTTTTGCGCTATTAGTGTTTCAAGAAGCAAGGACATTTAAATGAAAAAAGAAGAGGGGGGCAGATCCCTCTCTTAATTGGAAGCTGAGCATCTGATCCACTAAAGTTGGCAAAAAGAATCCTTTTGACAACTGGCAATTTCCAGTGCGACAGCTCTGCAGGAAGGAGATGAACTGGAGAAAGGGCCCGTTAGTGAGTCTTCCTCTCAGTGGAGAGCAACATCTTTCCTCGCAAAGTTATTTTTCAGTTCTTTCTGAACAAGGGCCCATAGACAGAACTACGCAGAAAGCTCATTTGTAAATGTCCCTGTCTGAACGCTTTCCCACTCACTTCAGTGGTATTCTGGCACCTTCTGAGTAAGAGTCCTTTAAAAACCACAGATGATGAATTGTTACATGACGTGCAAACAGTTCAGAACCTGCTGGCTTTGAGAAGCTCTCGACAAGCGACTTGCCTGTCTCCAAGAGTTCCTGGTTCTAAATAATCAAGGAGAAAGAGAAAGGATTAAAAACTGCTCATAAGTTCCGTTTGACTAAAGGGGATTCTGCCCCAGGCCTTCAGTCCAGATTCTACCCACTGCCTGCCCCAGCTTGGGATAATGAGTTATAGTCTGATTCCGTATAACAACGGTGGGAGGGATTTTTCTCCTTCTCTCAAAGCAGCTGGCAAACTCCTCAAAATGATTACCTCTCACGAAATAACAGGGAGACAGTTGTTAGCTGTTAAGCTGTCAGGTCTATCCCTATATACAGAAGGAGAATGCGTCCACTGACATAAAACACGAGCGTGGCCTCCATCACAGTAAAGAAAAGAAACAGTCGCCTCATGTCGGTGCCCACAAGGCAGAGGCAAGGGGCTGCAAACCAAAGGGGGGGGGATCCAACTGTGTTGTGCCATATTTGACCTTGATCCTTGACATTCAGGGTGAAGCTGATTACACCGGTGTGTGTCGGTGCTGGGCAGACCTGGACATGTTTGTAATTCAGGTTGAATGAGCTTTCCTGAAGTTCCCGTGCATACCTCAGCTGTTTCTACTGCTTTTCACCTTCCCTGCCACAGTCCAGACCACCAGTCCACTCTCCCTGCTCTGCTGTGGCACCTCGGAATGCTTGCAAGAAGGCAAGAGTTGAAGGTTGGAAGAGCCTACTTAATCTTGGTGAGGGTGAAAGAAAAACTCACTTTTGTCCCATCAGCTCCTCTCTGCATTGTAGCCAAACGCTGGGAGTTTAAGTTGAAAGGTTGACTTAGCAGCTTTTGTATGCAGGCCCCGAAAACTAAACACCAGTGGACTGAGAGCAGCAAGATGGGTGGAAAAGGGGAAGAACGCTTTTGAGACCTTCAACTCTGCCAGAGGAACCTCAAATACAAGCAGGGGTGCCAGGGGAGCCAATCCCAGAATTAAGTTTGCATAAGATTAATCTGGAAGGAAGAGAAAACACCAAACCTTCACTTGTTACCAACATTTACCAGACTTTATAACCAGGAGTGAATAAAAGAATCATAGACACAGGGTTTTATTCTGAAACTTCTGAATCAGACACCCCGGGGCTGGGAAGCAGTCATGTAAACTTTTAACATTTTTTTTTTCTAACATTTTGGCCTACACCCTGGATTAGAATAGCTCTAAACCTATAGTTCTCAAATCTGAATTATTAACCATAAGAATCACCCGGGGACTTAAAATATATATATGGATTCCTGGTCTGTATCCCACACTGAGGTGGTCAGAATCTTTGGAGGTGGGACCCAGAAGAATGTGTTGTTGAAAACCCCACATACAATTCTGATTATCAGCCAGGTTTTGAAACCCTGCTTTCTACCACACCCAAAACAAGTCCCAGCATCGGCCACAGAGTCCCAGCTGAACAGGTCCACGTAGGGTCCGTGAGTCTGCTGCATTCTGACAACCATCTGGTGGGAGGTTGTGAGACTGCCCCGTGAGAATGCTGTGCAGCGGCGGGTCTAGGATTGCAAATTCAAAGCTTTATTTGAAGTCTTTGTTGTCATCCAATCATTTCTTTACCTATTCCAAAATGTAATAAATGTGCCAAGCATCACCTCGGTATCTGTCACTGTTTCAGAACTTAAGAAGTTCACAGTCTAGTGATGGAGGCAAACACAAATAATTATAAGACACAGTAGCAAGTAGAGATAGATAAATATGTAGGGAAGAAGTGAGGTATAAACACAAAGGAGGCAGTCACTAACAGCCTGGAGGGGCAGAGGAAAATTTCACAGAAGACAAGCTGATTTTAAAAGTAAGATCTATACCAAGTGCTGTGTGCACCTGTGTTTGTATCACTTTGAACCTCACTATGATGTATAATTACAGTACACCAATAAACGTATAAAAAATAAGAGCCAAATTCTAGTTGGAGAAAATAGTATGTAAAATAGCTGCAGTGTTTCTTGTGAGTGTGGTCCTTAGACCACCATTATCAGGGCCATATTTCTGGGCTCACCCAAGAGCAACACAATCAGAATTTTGGGGGGTAGGACATGGGAATGTGTACTTCGATTGGGTTTCCCTGTTGATTCTGAAAAACATGGGCTTGTGAAAACTAGTGGCAGAGCCTTGAAAAGGCCAAGTTCATCCCAAGGAAATACGAGAGAAGAATGTTAAAGGGGGACTATTTTTTAAGGCATTGAAAACCAAGTGGGACATCTGCTTCTGACCAACACAGAGTACCAAGGACCAGATTTACCTTCCTGCTTGAAACAACCAAAAACACAGACTAAAGACAGGAAAAACCAGAATATAAGACCCCAGAGATCAAACAGTGAAGGACAGTGGTCCCCAAAAAGGGGGAAGGGGAATGAAACTAGTGCTTTGATTGTGTTAAGAGTTTCCAGGCTGTGGTGTAAGAAACAGGAACCCAGGCAGAGACAGCAAACCTTTGCATTGAAGAGATGAAGCTGAGAACTCAGGCATACCAAGACAGCCAGAGGGCGCAGGACAGAAGACTTGAGGGAAACAACCAACAGGTTTCCATCCACATTGTGGAGTGATAAGGAAAATTTTTTTCCCTTTTTGGGGTACTGAGGGTTGAACCCGGGGGCATTCCAACTCTGAGTTATACCCCCCCCAGTCTTCTTTTATTTTTTTATTTTGGAGTAGGGTCTTGCTAAGTTGCTGAGAGTCTCACCAAATTGCTGAGGCTAGCCTCAAACCTTCGATCTTCCTGTCTCAGCCTCCCAAGTACTGGGATTACAGGTGTATGCCACCATGATCAGAGGATAAGGGAATATTTTGAATATCTTTATGCCAAAAATTAAATGACATGATTATACGGACAAATTTGTTGAAAGACACAATTACCAAAGCTTAAATATGTATATTTTATAATGTATATTTTTCATTCATATATATATATACACATATATATGTGCATATACATATGTATATATATATATATATATAAAGAGGACAAAAAATAGGCAAGGAAAGATTCTATCCAGAATTTCAAAAAAAGCATATCCCTGCTAATACATTGATTTCAGACTTCTAGCTTCCAGAACTGAGAAATAATAAATTTCTATTGTTTTTTTTTCATGTCTATTCTTTTAAACCCAATTTTGATGCCTAGTTATAGCAGCCATAGAAAAGTAATAGAACCTAGCTACTTGAAAGGATAAGGCAGTAGGATCACCAGTTCAAAGTCAGCCTGGCAACTTAGTGAGACCCTGTCTCAAAATAAAAAATAAAAAGGCTCATGGTAGAGACCCTCTGGGTTCAACCCCCAGTACCACACACATGCACACAAAAAGAAAACTAATATAAGAGGAAATTTCTTAATCCTGATAAAAAATACACCTATGAAAAACCTACAACTAACATCATACTTAATGAGGAAAGACTGAATGTTTTACCCTCAGGTCAGAAATAGAACAAGGATGTCTGCTTTCCTCTGTTCATCATTGCACTGGAGGATCCAACCAGTGCAATATGACAAGAATAAGAAATAAAACTCCAGATTGGAAAGGAAGCATAATTATCCTTATTTACCTAAAGCATGCTTGTCCATGCATAAAATTCATGTCATTTTACATAAAATCTACTAAAACTAGTAAGTGTTTTAGCAAAGTTATAAGATACAGCACCAAAATACAAAACTTAATTTTTTATCTATATACTAGCAACAATCAGAAATTGAAATTTTTAAAATATTACTGCATTGATGTAAAAAAACTATAAAATACAGGACTTCTGCTTTTGATCCCCAAAATACGAATAGCTTGGAAGTCATCACTCTCATACTTACAACCAGAAAAAGGTTGTAAGAAAATGAAATTCAACAACTTTTCTTGGACTCATCAAGAAATTGAGGACACAGGATAAAATGTCACCCAAAATTTGGATAGATAGGTAAATATACACCTAGTATAAACTTACCTGGAACAGAAGCAACTGAAACCATAAAGGTTTAAGAACACTTAAATTATAATTTTGATGAGTTCCTGGAGGCTGAGTGTGTACTAGTACAACAATGAGAGACTTTGGAGGCCATCATCTTAGGATGTGGGTTTTGCCTCCATAAATCTCATCCAGTTCTTATGATGAAGAGTCAAGAAAGATGCCCTGTGACTCTGGCAGGGAGAAGGAAAAAATGACCATTCTGAAATACACCCAGAATGTTCTGCATACCAAAGGTCCACTCCCCACATCAGACTTGACTGGAGCCTTCACTTAGGGGAAAAGACATTAACCCAACTCAGCCCCTTCTAACTTTCCTTTCTCACCTAAAGGTGGAAAAAAAGCTAAGAAACACTTGTGAAGTTCATAGGGGCAAGGCAGATAAAATACTGAGATTTAATCATAGGATTATGGAGTATTTTCTCTCTCCTAAACACCAGCACAAGAATAGGGTTCTTCTAAAAGGTATAATAAAAGTGGATTATAGATGAAAGAGCTAAAAGGCACATACTCTATTTTAAAAAAGAGTTCTTAGAGAAGCCTAAAGACAACAGGGGAGATAGAAGGAAGATCTTGCTAAGTTGCTGCAGCTGGCCTTGAACCTGCGATCCTCCTGTCTCAGCCTCCCAAGTACTAGGATTACAGGCATGTACTACCACACCTGGCAATTGTGAAAAGAGGGAGGAGGAGGAGGAGGAGTAAAAGGAGGAGAGGAATGAAAGAAAGAAGGGAGAGAGGGAGGGAAGGAGGGAGGCTAATGTAGCAGATTTTGAAGCTTCTGGCAACCTACATCTATAGAAAACATGAAGCATAGCCCAACTCCAAGCCAAATTTACATAAAACCTCATACTTTAAAGTGATTACTTACATAATTGGATTACTATCTACTGTGTTTGTAACTTTTTTCTCTTTGTTGTACTTTTTTTCATTCCCTCTTTTTCTACCTTCTGTTGGTTGAAAATTCCACATGATTCCATTTTATTGCCTCTCTTAGCATTCAATTATGATTCTTTTTCAATTTTTTATAGTTGCCCCAGAATTTGCAGTATTCATTTGCAACTAACACTAATCAAAAGAAGGATGTAGTCATATTAGTTTTAGACACAGCAAACTTCAGAACAGGAAAATTATAAAACATAAAAAGAAGCATTACAGCTAGGCATGGTGGCACATGCCTGTAATCCCAGTACTTGGAAGGCTGAGACAGGAGGATCCAGGTCCATGGCTGGCCTCAGCAGCTTAGCAAGGCCCTCTGCAACTTAGTGAGACCCTGTTTCAAAATAAAAACATAAAATAGGGCTGGAGATGTAGCTCAGAGATTGAATGCCTCTGGGTTCAATCCCCAGTGCTATACACACACACACACACACACACACACACACACACACACACACACAAGCATTACATCATGATAAAGAGGTAAATTTTCCAAGAAGTTATAATAATCTTTACTGTATATTCACCTAACAATACAGATCAAAATGCAAGAGGCAAAAACTGATAGAACTACAAGGAGAAAAAGACAAAGCCACTAGTATAGTTGGAGATTTCAACATCCCTCTTTCTGTAGCTGATAGATTAAGCAGACAGAAAGAATGTAGTTGACCTAAGCAACACTACCAATCAACATTTCTAATTGACATTTACGGAATGCTCCATTGAACAAGAGCAGAGTATACATTCTCAAGTTCACATGGAGCAGTTTCTAAGATAGACCACTGTAATGGTTTGGATTTAGAATGCAACCACAGCCCTCCTGGAAACAAGGTAGCAATGTTGGAAACTGGGCCCATTGCTAAGGAGTGGTCCCTGTGGCATGGCTTTGGGAATGATATGTTTCCTCCTCCCCCCTCCTCTGCTCACTCCCCCAGCTTCCAGCCTCCATGATGTGAGTCAGGGCCTTGTTTTCTCTCTCTCTCTCTCTCTCTATCTATCTATCTATCTATCTCCCCCTCTCCCTCTCCCTCTCCCTCTCCATCTCCATCTCCCCACTTCCTGCCAGTATGCCCTGAGCTCCACAGACCTAGCCTGACATGGACTGACCTCTAAATCTCCAAAAACTGAGCAAATAAATCTTCCTTCCTTTAAGTGGTGTGGTCAGGTTTTTTGGATTACAGCAGTGAGAATGTTGATGGAGACAATCACATTTTGAGGGGCCATAAAGCATACTTTAACAATTTTAAACAATATAAATCACACAAAGTATATCCTCAGACCACAATGGAATAAAACTAGAAATCAATAACAGAAAGATGTCTAGGAAATCCTCAAATAAATGGAGACTAAACAATATGTTTTGGGTTTTTTGGGGGGTTGTTTTTGTTTTTTGTACTGGGGATTGAACTCAGGGGTGTTCTACCACTGAGCTTCACCCCCAGCCCTATTTTTTTATTTTGAAACAGGGTCTCACTAAGTTGCTGAAAGTTTTGCCAAGTTTCTGATGCTAGCCTTTAACCTGCAATCTTACTGTCTCAGCCTCCCAAGTACTGGGTTTACAAGTGTGTACGTCCATGCCCGGCTACCACTATAATTTTAATAACATGTGAATCAAAGAAAATGTGTCAAAAGAAATTCCTTAAATTTGTGAATTAAATAAAAATACAGCTTATCAAAATTTGTGGGGTGCTGCAAAAACAGTGCCTAGAGAGAAAATTATAATATTAAATGCACATATAGAAAAGAGTTAAAATCAATACTCTAAGCTTTCACCTTAGGAAACTAGAGGGGAGATGAGAATAATTTCAGCCCAGAGCAAGCAGAAAAAAAAAAAGAAATAACAGATTAACAGATTTTATAACAGAAATCAATGGAATCAAAGGCAGGAAAACAATAGAGAAAATCAATGAAACCAAACGTTGATTCTTGGAAAGATCAGTGAACTTAATAAACATCTAGCCATGTTAACCAAGAACAAAAGAAAGAGGACTCAGATTTCTAATATCAGAAAGGAAAGGGAGGCGTTACTACCAATCTGGGAACATTAGAAAAGATAAGAATACAATACCATGAACAACTGCAGGGCCACAAATTTGGTAAGCTCAATGAAATAAGTACAAACTACCAATTCCTTTAAAGACACAGTTCTTTTAAAGGCATAAACCACCACAATTCACATAAGAGGAAACATAATCTGAATATGCCTATATTTATTAAATAAATGGAATCAATAATTAATAACCTTCAAAAAGAAAAACACCAGATGTTTTCATCAGTGAATTCTACCAATATTTAAGGGGAAAAAAAGATACCAATTCTCCAGTCTCTTCTGGAAAAGAGAAGCCAAGGAAATTGTTCAGAAATTATTCTATGAAGCCAGAATTACCCCAATACCAAAATCAGATAAAGATACCACATGATGGGAGTATGTCAGAGAGATACAATGGCCAACCAAAAAAGTTTCCCAATGGCCAAAGATGGAGTGATTTGAATAATAATATTAATTAGTATTAAATTTTAATCTGAAGTATAAAATGAAGTTGGGCATGATGGCACACACCTGTGATCCCAGTAGTTGGGAGGCTGAGACAGGAAGATCTCAGGTTACAGACTAGCCTCAGCAACTTAGCGAGACTCTGCAACTCAGTGAGACCCTGTCTCAAAACAAAAAGAAAAAAAATTTTTTTAAAGGGCTGGGAGTGTAGCTCAGAAGTAGAATACCCCTGGATTCAAACCCCAGTACCACAAAATAAATAAATAAAATAAACATCTTTGAGTTGATACCTATACAAAGAAATGTTTGAGTAAATAAATACATAAATAAATAAATGGGAAAGAAGAAACAAATCTCCCATATAGAAGAATTCCAAAGAATTTATGTTAATTCTTAGCCCTCAAGAACTGGGAGCATAATTCCTTGCTCACCATTCAGTGTGGACTGTGCATCGTGCCTTCTTGCCAAAGAGTACAGGGTAGAAAGTGAGAGGGAAGAGTCGGTGGAGAAACGTGATCAGGGTCATCGGCGGCAGTCATAAATCACGTCCACAGTGCGTGTCCTTGAGTTGATGCGGTGAAATAGCACTCTGCCTCTGTGGTCTTCCTTCCAAAAATACATAACTCCAGCCTAAGCAAGAGGAACACATCAGACACATCCTAATAGAAGGGCACTCTGCAAGATATCTGGCTGGTACTCCTCAAAATTGTCAGGGGGATAGAAAACAAAGTAAGTGTGAGAAACCGTCACAGCCAAGGACAGCCTAAGGAGACCCGATGACACATATAAAGTTGTGTCTTGGATCCTAGAGCAGAAAAGGGATATTAGATTTTAAAAATTAATGTAATATGAATAAAGCACAGGATTTAGTTAATAGTAATTATCAACAATGATTCATTAATTTAAAAAGTATAGTACACTAGCACAAGATGCTAAATATAGAAGAAACAGGGTGTGGGTTATCTGGGAAATCTCTGTAGAAACTTCTCAATTTTTCAGTTTAGTTCTAAAATATAAAGTCTAATTTTCAGTGACAAAAAAAATGAAGTATTCAGGGATAAATCTAACACAAGATGTAGGAGTCATCACTAAAAATCACAGAATATTGCTGAAATTAAAAGGAGATCTGAATAAATCAAATGGTATACTGTGTTCATGGTCCAGAAAACTCAACATAGTTAAGAGGTCAATTCTATTCAAATCAATCTATAGGTTCAATACAATGCTAACTGCAGAAACTTGACAAGCTGATTCTAAACTTCATTTAAAAATGCAAAAGGTCGGGCATGGTGGCGCAGGCTTGTAATCCCAGTACTTGGGAGGCTGAGACAGGAGAATTGCAGGTTTGAGGACAGCCTCAGCAATTTAGTGAGGCACTCAGCAACCTAGTGAGACCCTGTTTCCAAATAAGAAATAAAGTCGGTCTGGGGGTGTAGCTCAGAGGTAGATTGCCTCTGGGTTCAATTCCCAGTACCACAAAAAAATTAATTAATTAATAAATAAAAATGCAAAAGACCTAAAAGAGCCAAAACAATTTGGAAAAAAAATAATAATGTTGGAGGGCAAGCACTATTTGATTTTAAGACTTATTATAAAGCTGTAGAAATCAGGCCAGTATGGCAGTCATTTATAGATACAAAAGAGAGAATTCAGAAAATAACACATATTTACCTGGTTAACTGATTTTTGACAAGGCAAAAAGCAATTCAGTGGAGAAAGAATAATCTGTTCAACAAATTGTACTCAAACAATTGAATATTCATATGCAAAAATATGAACCTTAACCCATACCTCCCACCATATTTTAAAATTAACTCATAATAAATCTAAATGTAAGAGCTAAAACTATAAAACTCCTAGAAAAAAACTTTGTGACCTTGTATTAAGCAATGATTTCTTAGATATAATACTAAAAATCCAGTAACAAAGAAAAAATAAGTTGGACTGCGTCAAAGTTAAAGACTTTTTCTCTCAAAGGGTCCTATCAAGAAAGTAAAAAGACAACCACAGAATGGGAGAAAATTTGAAAGTTATCTATCTGGTAAGGAATTTATATCTAGAATAATTGAAGAATATTAAAACTCAGCAATTAAAAAAAGCCAATTTAAAAATGGGCGAGAGCGGGGGCTGTAGCTCAGTGGCAGAGCACTTGCCTAGCATGCACGAGGCCCTGGGCTCAGTCCCCAGCATCACAAAATAATAAAAGAAAGCCAGGCATGGTGGCACATTCCTGTAATCCCAGTAGTTGGGAGGCTGAGACAGGAGAATTGAAGGTTGGAGGCCAGCCTCAGCAACTTAGTGAGACCCTGCTTCAATAAAAAGGGCTGGGGGTGTAGCTAGGAGGTGGAATACACTTGGGTTCAATCCCCAACACCAAATATATATACATATATTATATACGTATAATATATAATAAAATGGTCAAAAGATTTGAATAGACGTTTCTCCTATAAAGATATACAAATGTCCAGGAAACACAAGATGTCCAATATCTTTAGTCATTATGCAAATTAAAAGCACAGTGAAAAACCATTGCACACCTATTAGAACAACTAAATTAAAAAGAATGACGACACCAAGTGTTGGCTAGGATGTGCAGGAGCAGGAGCATTCATACTCTTCTGGTGGAAATGGGAAATGGTGGAATGTCTTAGGAAAACAGTTTGTTTTCTTAAATGGTTAAACATATACCCATCTTACAATCCAGCTGTTCCACTTCTTGGTATTTATCCAAGAAATATGAAGGCATAAGTCCATATAAAGACTTGCACATGCGTTTCACTGTAGCTTTATTTATAATAGCCCCAAACTGGAAACATCCCAAATGTCTATCAATAAGTGAATGGTGTATGGGAATACTCCTCAATAATAAGAAGGAATTATGTAATGATAGATAATGCACTGCAACATGGACGAGTCTCAAAATAATTACAATGTGTGAAATAAGCAAGACAAAGAAGGTGTACATAATGTATGATTCCTATTTATGTAATATTTTAGAAATCACACTCTAATACATAGCAATATAAAGTAGATCAGTGGTTCCCTGGGGTCAAGAAGTATTCCAAAGGGGAATGAGGAAAGATCTGGGGGTGATGGATATAGTCACTCTCTTGATGTTTTAATGGTTTCATGGGTTTAAATACATGTCAACAGTTATTATCAAATTGTATGCTTTAAATACATGCTCTTTGCCAGGCATAGTGGTGCACACCTGTAATCCTAGTACTTGGAAGGCTGAACCTGACCTCCAGGTTAGAGGTGAGCCTGAGCTGTTTAGTGAGACCCTCAGTAATTTAGGGAGACCCTGTTTCAAAATAAAAAATAAAATAGGGCTGGGGTATAGCTCAAAGGTAGAATGCCCTTGGATTCAATCCCCAGTACCACACACAAAAAAATTAATTAATTGATTAATTAATTAATGCATGCTCTTCATTGTATGTCAATTCTGTCTCAATAAAGCTGTTTTTAAAGGGTAATTTTCAAGGACAGGTGTGTACAGATGAGTTGGGCACTTGAGGATGCCACATTGTCTTCCATCTGTCTTCTACCCCAAACAACTGAGGATTGTCAGATAACTTCCGGAACCTTTTTTTCTATCACATACTGTTTTCAAGATCTTTAGGATACAAGATATTTTTGTTCCCATTGGGTACTCAACACTGAAAATCAGTGAAATATCCCATAGAGCAGTATTAATCTTAGCTCCATTTCTATAAATTCTTATACACCTGCCGATGTTTATTCACTCGTGTGATCTAATGTATGCCCTTCTGTGTGTGTTGTAGATAAGATGGGCGTCATTCTGCATGGCCAGTGGAAAAATGAGGAACTTCAAGAGATTTGTACAGGGTTATATGGCAACTTAGCTGGGACTAAGAGTAAAGCTTCTTGGTTAAGTTCTTTCCAAAACACTGGCTGCCGTGTAAGTCAAGTCATCTCTTCAACCAAAGAGTCAGTTCTAATTATAATAAATGAATTAGAATTCAGACAAGGCAAGTTGAGCACAGGGTCTCACCTAGGCTTGCTGCTTCTCCTACAGGGAGCCCACTAGTCCCCTTCTAAGTCATCTCTTCACACAATTACAATGGATTGTGTGAATCAATTGTTAGCATTTGTTCCAAACTCTTGGAGCTAAAGTAGACTGAATGATAGTTATGGTAGTTAACATTTATTGGGTTATTTACTGAGTTTTTCTGTGTTGTATTATGGCATGCTTTCTAACAAGCTTAGGAGGAGGCTGCAGCTACGATCCTCTCCACTTGACAGTTGAGGACACTGAGGCCCAGAGTTTCAGTAGCTAGAGCAAACTCACTCCATTTATGAGTGGAAGAGCTGGGATTAGAAATTATACTGTGACTTCAAAGCTTTGTTCTAGGCCCCTAAGTCATTTTATGTAACACATGTACATTAAGACATCCTCAGATTCATTGTTTCTTAGAAAGATCAGAAAGTCATAAATTGGATTGAAAAGAGTGGGAATCTGTCTGGCTATATGATTTGGAGGCCTGCTGCCAACAGCAGACACCCACACACATCACTGTTGGAGTGAGGCAAGGGAAGGCTAATAGTTGCAAAAGGATATATACAAAATAAAGAGACTGAGAAAGAAGGAGGAGGGAGGGCTGGCCTTCCCCAACGTTGCTGCTGTTCTCCTGTGCTTTTCTTTTGCTATACTCTATTTCTATCTTATTGGTTCCATGGCTTCCAGAGAGTCATCATTTAAATAAAAAGAGAAAGCTGGGCGTGGTGGAGCACACTTGTAATCCCAGTACTTGGGAGGCTGAGACAGGAGGATCCGGGTTCTCGGCCAGCCTCAGCTACTTAGTGAGGCCCTCTGCAACTTAGTGAGACCCTGTTTCAAAATGAAGAAGAAAAATAGGGCGGCTGAGGGTGTAGCTCAGAGGTAGAATGCCCCTGGCTTCAATCCCCAGTACTGCAAAAATAAATAAATAAATAAATAAATAGAGAAAAAATATTTCAAGGGCTTCAGAATTCTACTTGTGCCTCCTCCCTAGCAGTTTAGCAACAAGCTTCACTTCTTCCAACTCATTATTTCTTATGCTTTACAAAAGAAGAGAGCCAACATTTTTAAAATTCAGTTCTACTGCTAATCCACATAAGTAGAACCTTGGGCAAGTCAGCTTTTGGGGTGCTCAGTTTCCTTATCCATAAATAAGGGGGTGACTTGCACTAGATGGCTTCTGAATGCTATCCTTTCTTTCCTACTTGTGCATAGAAATTTGAAAAATCCATGTTCTTTTTGTTCATGGGGGGAAGGATCCCTTTCCTCCCTTCATGTGCCTTCATTTGCTATTTTTCTCCTAAATCCTGTGGGGTATCTATGTTCTGAACAAAGGATTCCAGCAGTTCCTGACTACCCAGGTCAGGGAACCAAGGCCAAAGGACAGCTCACAGATAAGCAAAAAGGAGCAGAGGAGGAGGCTGCTGGTGGTATGGAAAATAGCAAAGAAGAATCACTCAATTTTAGAACACAAAAGCAAGAAGCTCAAAGAGAAAGAAAAGTGTATATACCTTTAGTTAGAAAACCTCAAATAAATAGGGGGAATTTTGTACACTGCAATCCCATCCCTGTGGAAGAGCTGTTCCAGCCCTCAGATGTCTAAACTCCTCTAGAATCGCTTCATTTAAATCTAAAGAAGTTGTACTAGTCAGTTTTCTGTTACTATAACAAAATACCTGAGGTAATCAACTTAGAAGGAGGAAAAGATCATTTTGGCCCCTTATTTCAGAGGACTGAAGTCCATGGTCACTTGACCTTATTGCTTTAGACCTGCTCAACTCATGACAGCCAGGAAACAAAAGACAGGGAGAGGAAGGGGCCAGGATCCCCAAATCCCCTTCAAGGACACGCCCCCAATAACCTAGCTGCCTCCCAATAGGCCCCACCTACTAACGTTTCCACCATCTCCCAATAGTGCCACAGGCTGGGGACCAGGCCTTCAGTATGGGAGTCTTTGGGGGGACATTCAAGGATCAAACTAAAGTAGAAATATTCCGAATTAGTAAAAAGATATTCAAAAAGCAATATTTAGAGAGCTATTAATGTTGGGATTTTTAAGAACTTTATAACAATTGAAATTATATTCTTCGATTTCCAGTTAATAACAGTAATAATAATAAAAATTAGAAAATAAATCTATTGTGATTTGAATTGCCATTATCTCCTGATTTTTCTTTCTTGCTAAAGAACAAATACCCAGTATAGTAAAGAAATATAATATTATTTTTTCAACTTTTTCTCAGAAGAATACAAAAAAATTCCTAGAAAGGTATATGATGTTCACATTATACAGGATATACAGACTTGAAACAAAGAAAGTGGGCTCAAATACAATATATTTTCTCCAGTTTATAGTGATTTTAATTCTTTTTTTGAACATATAAGAGTTTTACATCCTATATTACTGACATTTTTCTGTTGCAAAATTTGTATCACATAGAATTGAAATGTATATTAAATGAATTAATAAACTGCATTATTTATGTGAAAGTTTTAAAAAATCTTGACACCACAATGAAGACATTCAGGTCTTTCAACCATATTTGTATTGGGTTTGGGCAGTGATTAATTCCCTACTTTTTCTATATAAAAAATAATCCTTGGAGTAACAAGAAATATGCAATAAGTCTGCAGATACTAAGAAATAGGTGGGAGGAACTAACAGCACAATGCAAATTGTAGTCCAAAAAAATAATTAGAAAGTAATATTCAAATAAATGCTACATTTACCAAAAATTAATTTGAAACAGGTTAATATTAAGCCAGGTGTGGTGGTGCATGCCTGTAATCCAGTACTTAGGAGGCTGAGACAGGAGGATTGCAGGTTCGAAGACAGGCTAAGCAAAGTAGTGAGACTCTCAGCACCCTAGTGAGATCCTGCTTCAAAACAAAAAGTAAAAAGGGCTGAGAGTATAATTCAGAGGTAGAATGCCCCTGGGTTCAATTCTCAGTACCATGAGGAAGAAGAAGAAGAAGAGGAGGAGGAGGAGGAGGAAGAGGAGGAGGAGGAGGAAGAGGAGAAGGAAGAAGGGAAAAGAGAAAAAGAAAAACAAAATTATATTTTAAAGATAAAATATTTTATAGGTATTAATGCCAGTCCATCTTAAATATTTTCTTATAAAAGTCATTTTTATGCTTGTTAAAAATCAAAAAGTATAGAACTATATGAAGGAAGCTTTCTAGATGCTTCCATGTACAGTCATATATAGTTTTGCTCCCATAAGATTATATGACACCTGTGCAACCTGCTCCTTTCACTTGGGAACTTGTAATGATCCCTTTTATTACATAAAGATTTGCTTATTGCATGTTGTGGTTGGCAACATTCTATTTTATGAATATACTATTATTTATTTAAAGAATCTGCAATACAAACAGGGCATTTTAGCCCTGTTTTTCTTCACAGGAAAATTCCTTTACAGGAACTATGCTCACTTGTACAAGAATAGATGCAAGAGCTGGGCATGGTGGTGCACACCTGTAATCTCAGTATGTAGGAGGCTGAGACAGGAGGATTGCAGGTTCATGGCCAGCCTCAGCAACCTAGCAAGACCCTGTTTCAAAATAAAAAATAAAATAGGGCTGGGGGTGTAGCTCAGAGGTAGAACTGCCCCAGATTCAATCCCAGTACAAAAAAAAAAAAAAACAAGAGGAACAAAAAAAAAACTGAGAGAGAGAATACAGGCAAGATAATCTCCTTGTTACATAAAGTTCAAAGATCTGAGCACTTAGGACTTTGATAGATATTGTTAGATTGGCTTTAAAATATTCTCCCAGGTCAGAGTCTTACTAAGAAAGTATGAAGATTCCTGTTTCCTCTGCCTTTCCCCTACAACTGGGTCATAATATTTTCCTCGTTGTGTTACTGATATGCAAATGATTCATTGTTGTTTTGTGTTTCTTTAATTGTGGGTGAAATTGATCATTTCTTTTATGATTATTTATCATTTGGAATTTTTCTCTGAAACCACTATTCCTTCTTATATCCACTTTTCTAGTAGCTTGCAGGTCCTTTTCTCTCAAATTTGCAAGATAAGTTGCATATTAGGGAAATTAGCCTTGTGTTGTAAATCACCACACCAGCACTCCACTTGGCATCTCTTCACTTTGATTATAATACTTTGTTTAGTATGGAATATTTAATTTTTGTATGTATATGTGTGGTACTGGGAATTGAACTCAGGGGCATTCTACCTCGGACCTACACCCCTAGCTCTTTTTATTTTTTGTTTTGAAACAGAGTCTCACTAGATTGCTGAGAGTCCCACTCTGTTGCTGAGGCTGTCCTTGAACCTGCAATCCCCTGTCTCAGCCTCCCAGTACTGGGATTACAGATATGCATCACCATGCCCAGCTTGAGTGTTTTATTTTTATCCAAATATCATTCATCCATTTATTTAACACAAATTTATTGTGTATCTACCATATGCTAAGGATACGCTGGTGACCAAAACAATGACCTTAGGAATATAAACCTTAGAAATATAATGGAGAAGCAAACATTGATCAAAAATTAAAAAGCATATCACTTTGAATGAAGGGGAAGTATCAGGAGCAATGCTTTTCTTTCTGGTTCTTGACTGTGCATGTGGTAGATTTCTCGTACCATAATTATAGTTTGGGGATTTTTGTGGTTTCATTGTTCATACATTTAAGCAAATGTGGAACTTACCTTGGGATAGAGAGAAATTTAGAAATCCTATTTGTCTTTCTTTCTGTTATTGAACATGGTTAGTCTGTGTGTCACTTACTACTTGACTGACTAATCCCCAGTGATTGGTGTCACATTTGCCACAGCCCAATTATTATTTATTATTCGGGCCTACTTTATTTATTTATTTACTATTTATTTGTTTGTTTGTTTGTTTGTTTGTTTTATGCTGGGGATTGAACCCAGGTGCATTCTGCCTCTGAGCTATACCCCCAGCCCTTTTATTTTTCTTTTTTTGTTTTTTGAAATGGGATCTTGCTAAGTTGCTGAGGCTGGCCTCAAACCTGTGATCCTTGTGTCTCAGCCTCCCAAGTACTGGGATTATAGGCATGCACCACTGCACCTGACTTTATTTTTCAATTCTATTCTATTTTGCATCCCTACACCTGAATCTGTACCATAAGGTGGTAAATACTGCATTTTTGTCACTGCAATCGCTAGGAAGGCAAACTTTGTTTTTATTTTCTTTTGCAACTCCTTCTGAATATACATGTTTATTTATTCCTCCAAATCCTGTTGATATTCTTACATACATTTCACTGAGTTTGTAGAGTAATTTAGTGACAATAAATATCTTCAGGCTTTCTATCCATGAAGCAGATATGCCTTCCCATGTATTTGTCTTCTTCTTGTTTCCTTCTAGTAGAATTTTAAGGTTCTCTTCATATAGGTTTTGCACATTTCTTTTTTAATTTGCCCTAGGAGTTTACCTTTTATTCTTGTTATTGGTGGCATTATCTTCTATTACCCATTCTAACAGTCATTGTTTAAAATTTTGTATATTGGCTAAAGATGCATTTAGCTTCGGGTGATAGGAGATCTAATTAACAGTAGCTGGAGTACACATGGGTATCTTATCTTAAAAAGTAGGGAACTCCCATGTGGCAGCTCAAAGTACCAGTCAAGATGCATCCTGAATAAGAAACAAACATAACAGTCATCTAGTTTCAAAAATCTTTACACACACACAGGGCGTGGTGGCACACCCCTGTGATCCAAGTTCTTGGGAGGCTTAGACAGGAGAATCACAGGTTCAAGGCCAGCCTCAGCAACTGAGTGAGGCCCTCAGCAACTTAGCGAGACCCTATTTCAAAATTTTAAAAAAAATAGGGCTAGTGATGTAGCTCAGAGGTAGATTGCCCCTGAGTTCAATTCCCAGTACCAAACACACACACACACACACACACACACACACACACACACACACAAATATTGACAATGCGCTTTATTGCACAAATCATTTTTAATAGAAACTAAAATATTACAAATACATTTTAAACTTCTCATGTCTCCTACTACAAAGTTAGCATTATCCTGAAGTTGATGTTGATATTCCTGTGTTGTTGTTGTTTTCTTTTGATATATATGTGTATGCCCATAAACATAACCAGAATAGTTTTGCATGTTTTTAAATATATCTATACATGTTGCCATACAATGTATCCTTACCGCATTGTTTTTTTTTTCACCTGACATTGTTTTAAAGACTTATAGGTGTTGATAAATATTGCTCTAGTTAATTTGTTTTAGTAGCTCTAGATTGTATAGCTGTAACACAACTTACGCAATCCCCTGTGAATACTCACTTAGGTTAATTCCAGTTGTTTATGATCACACACACGCTGCGATAACCATTATGTGTGAACATGTGACCAAATGCATGATACAAGACATCTTCTAAGGGATTTATCAGCAGAATTGCCAGGCCCATGGAGAAAACGCTTCTCTCAGAATATTAGATCTGTCTCAAGTTATTTTCCAAAGTTGTGTACTAATTTAAGATTCTCCCAAAAGTGCATCAGAGTCTTCTCTGGCCCAAGTCTTCTCCAGCACTTGGTGTTGCCAGATGCTCTTCATTTTCTGACAATCAGTGGGAAAGAAATGACATCTCACTAGAGTCTTGCTCATATCTCCTTCCTTACCAAGAAGTGGAGCAGATTTTTATTTCTATATCTTTATTTTCCATTATTATTTCCTTTGATGTAATTGCCGGTCATACACTTTGCCCATTTTTTAATGGGATACTTATCTGTTTACAAACTGATTTGTGAAGTTCTTTTAATTCCAAAAATGATTAATCCCTTCATAGTTTCCTGTGCTGCGTATATTTTATAATGGACAGATTTGCCTTTTCATTTTGTTTAGAGTGCCTTTTAATAGATAAACTCTTTTTTAAATTACATTAAATTATTGATATTTTTATTTATAATCTGTGCCTTATGAGTCTCTGTAAGAAATGTTTTCCTATTTAGAAATCATAAAGATATTCTCCTATATTATCTTCCACATGTTTTGAAGTTTTTTTTATTTTTGGTACTGGGGATTGAACCCAGGAGCATTCTACCTCTGAGCTACACCCCCAGTCCTATTTTATTCTTTATTTTGAAACAGGATCTCACTAAGTTGCGGAGGGCCTCACTAAGTAGCTGATGCTGGCCGTGAACCTGACATCCTCCTGTCTCAGCCTCCCAAGCACTGGAATCACAAGCATGCGCCACCACGCCTGGCTTAAAATTTGATTTTAACATCACTATTTCTATGTGCGGCATAAGGAAATATACAGATAGATATAGATATAGATATAGATATAGATATAGATGTAGATGTAGATGTAGATGTAGATATAGATAAATATAGACAAAATTTTATGCTTTTCCTTATATATAACCTATTGTCCCAGTCCTATTTTTGAAAAGTACATCCTTTCACATCAATAAGTCATACTTTTTCTGAACTTTATCAGGCTTCCATAAATGGTCTCTCTGGTATGTTTCATCAGTCTATCTGTTTATCCTTGTGTTTTTACCACATTGTTAATTATTATAGTTTTATAATGAGATTTATAATTTAATAGAGCAAATCCCCAACTTGTTCTTCTTGAAAATTATTCTAGCTTCCTTTTTCCCTTGGAGGGAATTGACATTTTTATGAATTAAGTCTTTGGATCCATGAGTGTGTGTGTGTGTGTGTGTGTGTGTGTGTGTGTGTGTGTGTGTGTGTTGATGCTGAAGATTGAGCCCAGGGCTTCTCACATGCTAGGCAAATGCCTACCACTGAGCCACATCCTCTGCCCTTTTTTATTTTTATTCTGAGACAAAGTCTCACTAAGTTGCCCAGGCTGACCTCAAACTTGCAATCCTCCTGCCTCAGCCTCCTAATTCACTGGACTTACAGGCATGGAACACCACAACTGGCTTGAACTCTTATTATTCCTCTATTAGTCAGCTTGGGTACCATAACAAAACACCATAGGCAGGGAGGCTTAAATACAATGTGTTTTCTCTTGCTTCTCAGTAACTGGAAATTCCAGATCAACTGTCAGGGTTGAGTTCTGAGAAGGCTTTCTTCCTGGCTTTCAGATGATCATCTTTCACTGTGTCCTCACATGGCAGAAAGAGAGAAAGAGAAAGAGAGAGAGAGAGAAAAGCTACAGTCCTATTGGGTTAGGGCTCCACTCTTAATCTCATTTAACCTTAATTACCGCCTAAAGACCCTATCTCAGCTAGGCATGGTGGTGCACACTTGTAAACCCCCAGCACTTGGGAGGCTGAGACAGGAGGATAACAAGTTCAAGGTTAGTCTCAGCAATTTAACAAGATGAATTCAAAATAAAAAATAAAATAGGGCTAGGGGTGTAGTTCAGAGGTAGAATGCCCCTGGGTTCAATACCCAGTAAAGAAAGAAAAAGGAAGGAAGGAAGGAAGGAAGGAAGGAAGGAAGGAAGGAAAGAAAGAAAGAAAGAAAGAAAGAAAGAAAGAAAGAAAGAAAGAAAGAAAGAAAGAAAGAAAGGGCCCCCAGCTCCATATAGTCACTTTGGGGGATAGGGTTTCAACATATGAATTTGGGGGCGAGGACATAATTCAATTTATAGCAAGTCCTAATATTTTGTTCATATAGTCCTTTTTTAATTCTATGTAAATAATTATATAATCTGTAATTGGGAGGGTTATTTCTTCTTCTTTTAACTATACTTGTTAGGACCATCATATTGAATAAACCAGGAAAATCACTTATTTTAAGGAAAATCATGTTTCGTCATATGACATTTGCAAAGTTTTTACTAGATGAACTCTCAGTTTGACCAAGTTCTCTTCCTATACTGGTAAAACTCCAAAGAGGAAACAGGAAATAAAATGGCCTTGACATGGGTAGGTGCTTGGTATGTTCTGGAACAGGAGGAAGGCTAGATTTAATGGCACGCAGTAAATGATAGAACGTGGGGGAGATGAAGTCACTGAGATAAAATGCAAAGGGAAACCATTGGAAGTTGTTACACATACGTGACTTTTACATTTTCAAAGCATGTTCAGCTGCCATATGGAAAATTCACTCTAGGGATACGAGAGTGTAAGCAAGGAACCCAGCCACGAGGCTCTTCCAGGTGTTCAACAAGCAAAGACAAGCGCCACCTGGAGTAGAGCGGCTTCAGCGGGGAGGGCGAGGAGTGGGGAGTGGGAGGAAGAGCCAGGGGGGCTGCCGGTGGGTTGTATACAGGTGAGCGAGAGAAAGGCAGGACACAGGTGCCGCTAGGGCTTGGCTATAGTTTTGGTTCTATTTCCAAATATGCTTTTCATATTATGGTTGTTTTCTAGATGATCTATTATTTTAATTTTTGTTTAATAATAATCTGAAGAGTTTGATAATTTTTTAATTTCACTTTACTTTTTTTCCCAAATTGGATTGTGTGTGTGTGTGTGTGTGTGTGTGTGTGTGTGTGTGTGTTACTGGGGATTGAACCCAGGAGCATTCTACCTCTGAGCTACACCCCCAGCCCTATTTTTATTTTTTATTTTTGAAACAGGGTTTCACTAAGTTGCAAAGGGCCTCGCTAAGTTGTTGAGGCTGGACATGAACCTGCGATCCTCCTGTCTCAGCCTCCCAAGTACTGGGATGACAGGCGTGCACCACACCACACCTGGCTGAATTTTTATATTAATATCTAGTTTATTACATTGCTATCAGAAAAGCATGGCTTGTGGTACCTTTTAAATTTTACTGAGATATTCCTGGTCTGATATAAGATTAAAGCTTGTAAATAAACCAATGATAATTATATTTCTTACAGGTTTTTAATGTAGCCAGATGCTGCAAAATTTGGTGCATAGACATTCAGGTTTTATGTTTCTGTTGATACCCTTTTTCATTATTATGTGATATTATTTGCCTTCTTTAATACTTTTTGTGTTGTGGTCAAACCTCCCCTAACATTAATGCTATTTTAGATTCCTTTTCTTTTCTTGTGTGTCTGTCCCCATTCTTTTATTTTCAAGTTTTCTGAACATCTCGGTCTGGTTGCAACTCTTATTTTACACAGTATAGTTGGTTTTGTCTCAACTTAATTTAAGAGCCATTGTTTTAATAAGTGAACATCATTTACATGTGTTGATAGAATAGACTTCATCATAATTTGTGTTTGATGTTTGTTGATGATATTTTTATTCTTGTTTTTTAACTCCCTTGCCATTCTAATTTTGTTTATTTTTGCAATGTAATGTATATTTCCCTTTTTTTCTTTATCTATTAATTTGCATGGTTTGGAAACTGTTTGTAGCTGCTCTAGTGATTATCTTTATGAATTTAAGCAACATACTTATGCTTCTTATTTTTGATTATCATCTTGATTTATTGATTCCAAATCATGAGACACTCAACCCTTTCTCCCATGCCCACCCATGGAACTCGGGATCCGTGCCTCATCCCATTGACATTAAATGATCATATGCTGTGAGTTGTCTGTGACATTTGAGTTTTTAACTTTCTTATAATTCTTTAGGTTCGTTTCTACTTTTGGGGTGGTGTTTGTTTGTTTGTTTGGTATTGGGAATTTGACCCAGGGGCATTCTACCTCCAAGCTACATCCCCATCCCTTTTTATTTTTTGTTTTGAAACAGGGTCTCATTAACTTGCTGAGGCTGGCCTCTAACCTGTGATCGTCCTGTCTCAGCCTCTCAAGTACTGGGATTACAGGTGTGCATCACCATGCCCGGTGGTTTCTACATTTAAATAGTGTCAATCGTCTCCTTCAGTCTTTCCTATCTGAATTTTCATTTTGATTCACCACCTATTTGGTTAGGTTCCTTCACTATATGGTATTCTTGAGAAATCCTTACCATTGTTAGAGTTCCTTGCATGTTTTGTAATGTTTTCCTGTGGCTTTTATGCAGCAAGTATAAAAATATTTGAGTCACATTTTTTCTGTCTTTATATCTGTTAATATTGTTTCATCTTCATATTGAAATAATATCAAAATGAAGAAACCTGAGAATCCTGCACTGGAATTTTCCATTTGAAGGTGACTTACCTTTCCACAAATGGGCATAGGATTATATTTTGAATCTTCAGATAATTTCACCAGGATAGCACTTGAAGGTATTATTCTGAATCACATTTTCCTTCAACACAGCCTGCCCCCTTGAATTAGAGATGTGGTTCTTCCTTAATTCCAAGAAAGTTGCTCCTAGCATATTGCTAAGTGTTTTTTTCTATTTGTTGCCCTTGTTGTTGTTGTTATTGTCGTTGCTGTATTCTTGACAAAGAGTGGTCTGTTTGTTGGATCTCTGCTGCCCATCTTTTCTACCATTTTCTCTAATTTTTTATAAGTGTGGTGTGGTGTGTGTGTGTGTGTGTGTGTGTGTGTGTGTGTTTTGCTGGGGATTAAACCCAGGGGTGTTCTACCTCTGAGCTACACCCCCAGCCCTATTTTATTTTTTATTTTGAAACAGTCTTGCTAAGTTGCTGAGAGCCTCGCTCAATTGCTGAGGCTGGCTTCAAACCTGCGATCCTCCTGTCTCAGCCTCCCAAGTACTGGGATTGCAGGCATGTGCCACCATGGCAGGCCTTATGAATATGTCTTTTTCTCAATCAATTTTCCATTTATCAAAATCTGTCCTATCAATTCTGCTTCCTTATCTAATACATGTACTGCTTCCATATAGCATTGGCTAGCTCTCTGTTTTATCTACTCCTCAATGCTCTTTTTAGATTTATCATATTTCTTAAACACTTTGATTCCTTGTTTCAAAGTTTAGTTTCAACAGTATATGGCACTTGCACGCAAAAATGTTTTCCTATTTCCTATGGCATATCTTTCTGCAGACTGTATAATTTATCATTAGCCCATGATATCTTCTCTCTCTCTCTCTCTCTCTCTCTCTCTCTCTCTCTTTCACTCTCTCTTCCTTTCTTCCATCTCTGCTTTCTTAGAGTATTTCAACAGATGCTAGTTCAAGCCAGGTGTGCTAGTGCACACCTGTAATCCCAGTATTTGGGAGGCTGAGACAGGAGGACCACAGGTTCGAGGACAGCCTCAGCAAGTAGTGAGACTCTCATCAACCTGGCAAGACCCTGTTTCAAAATAAAAATTTAAAAAATAGGGCTGGAGTGTAGCTTGGAGGTAGAATGCCTCTAGGTTCAATCCCCAGCACTAACAAAAAAAAAAAAAATAGATGTTAGTTCATTTCCTTTTGGTCTACTATCATTGGATGAGTACAGATCTCTAAAGGCTCTCTTAGTCTGGATACGGTGTATCTGGATTCTCAGTGCTCCTGTGCCTCCTGGTCTGGGTCCTATTTGCAGACCCACTTTGATCTGAGGTCTGTATGTTAAGGGCTTCTTTTCTGGAATCTGCTTATCTGCCATCTCAACATAACAAGCTGGCTGGATGCTGAATCAACTATAATTACCGGATTGGTTCTGCTTTCTTTTTCTGTAATGATGCTTTAAATTTCGCTACTTGGACTCACTCTCCTAATTAGAGATGTGTCCTCTTCCTAGAGGGGGCATACACATAAATTTTATATTTTTCCCCAATTCAGGAAACAGTAGGCACCTACTTTCTTTAGAAAGAAACCACACTTCAAGTATCTCCCCAGCCTCAGGCCCTCCTCCCAAAGGGCTGCTACTGTTCTCTCCCATCCCTGGAGCACAGGGGAATACTGGGGAGGGATGTTTACACAGACAGATCTTCAGGGCCTTTCACTGACAACATTAATCCCCAGAGGAGACTGAAGAAACTTGATGAAGCTTTCAGTCTGTTCTTCTCTCTATTAATACCCGGAGAGGTCTTTGCCTTATAATCTTTTTTCTTTCCATAAAATCTCAGCTCATGCTCACTATGGGTCATCTTCTGTTTCCCATCTTCTTCCCCAAACAAAGAAAAGCAAAATTGTGAGTCCTGACGGATCTCCCATAGTTGTGAGTCACTCACTCTCCAGGAGGTAGGGGGCAGGACTATGTGTAGCATGGGGTTCTTGGGTTTCATGCACCTGCCAATCATGAGGGCAATGGGGGGTTTGGGGAACTATATCCACTCATATTTCTGATAGGACTGGATCTCCAAGACTAAGACAGGGTCTGTAGACATGATTCCTGGTATCTTCTGTCTTCATATCTTTTATCTTGAAACAGGATCTCACTAAGTTGTTCAGACTGACCTGATCTGTGATCCTCCCATCTCAGCCTCCCAACTAGCCGGGATGATAAGCATGCACCCGCCACATCTGGCTTTGTTTTGTTTGTTTTGTTCTGTTTTATTTGTTTGTTTTTTTTGTTTTTGTTTTTATTGTTGTTGTTTGCTTTTTATCTGTAAGACTGGGGAGAAAGAAGAAGAGACAAGCTTGGGGCTCATCCTCTGCTAAGTGGTCTTTCTCTGCCAGGCCGCCTGTGCACAACGCTTTCACATGCATCTCTGGATGGAGCATTCTGTCCTGGGTAGGCTTGTTTAATTAACCAGAAGGGGTGGGTATTAGTCAGCCTGGATCTGAGCCCTGTTTGCCAATCAGCTTTTTTCCCCTCTCTAATGCTGACATTTCTCCATTTGTCACACTCCTATGTGAATCACACAAACTGGTCCCTAGCCAGTGTTATTCATCAGCCCCTAAGCCCCAGCATGCCTTATATCACCCAGGTTTGTAGGATTTACATTTTGAGAGAAAAGAGTGCCCTTTCCTTCGGCCTAATCCAGGAATGTGATCTTGGAGATGAAGACAAATCTTGACTTTAAAAATATACTCTCCTGGAGAACTAGCTACTGAAATGTAGATCACTAAATAGCTACACTATTGAGAAATAATGAATTTATTATTTCTGTGAAATTCTTCTGACCATTCCTGGTCTACTCTAGAGAATTGGAGGAATTTCTAAAACATATGCCCCTGCAATATTCAGTTTTTACTGAGACTTTTTAACTTCAGCGTCCAAAAAGGTGTTTTCTTACTCTCTGATATTCACGCGCGATCAGTACAGCAGCACCAGGTGAGGCGGCACACCTGAGGACAACGGGCTTCAACTGCTTTTCTATCCAGGGAGAAATTTAAAAATGAGTTTCTACCTATTATTCTTCTGCCAACAATAGATTCCTTGATTTAAATGACCATATATGGAAATTCTAAGGTTCACTGCATACAAAAAAGATGTTTTAAACTAAGGGAAAACTTTTTAAAAATGCACATCTAGGTTTATGGTGGTGTGCCCTTCTCACCTGTGAACTTGTCACTGTGAAAACTCAGGCAGAAGACGACAGAGAGACCCCGCTAGCAAGACCTCATGCGGACAGAAAACACCAGGAACACCTACAGGTGATTTGTCAATACCAAAAGGAAAACAAGAAAATCCATTCAGGATGTCCTCTCCCTGCTTAGAAGAAAGGATCTAGTTGGTCTCTCTCTCTCTCTCTCTCTCTCTCTCTCTCTCTCTTTCCCAATCATCTATTAGTAATTTATCTATTAGCAATTTTTAGCTTAACAAAGGAAAGTAAGCTCTAAAAAATACTTTTTCACTTGTCTTTAGCCTCCAAATTTGCATCTGCCTACTAGTTGTAATGAAACTCTAGGTCTTGGAAATGTCCAAGTAAAAAAAAGATGAGTTATGAGAAAAATAGACGTTACTCAAAGTCATTGGTTTTTTTCTGATTTTAAAAAAGTGCACATTCATTCAAGAAATCTTAAAAATACACAAAAGTAGAAAAAAGAAAGTAAATATTATTCACCATCTTTTAACCATAGTTAATACATTTATGTATATCAGTTAATTTTTTCCAGGTATACGTAAATATATGCATAATTATCATAAGTCTGTTTTTAGTTTTTTATTTTTAGTTTTATTATTGTTTTAAATTATATTATTTGTTCAAAAACATTGTATATGTTAGCAACATATATTTCTTCATATGACACAGAGGATTCTAAATTTTCAAACACACAATATCCCTAGTAGACAAATTCACAAAGAAGGCAAAGAAAAGAAAGAAAAAGAACTACTAAACATGTTAAAATCTGCATGCAATACAAATGTAACTGTAATAATAAAAATTCATTTTTACCTACAAATATAAAGGGAGGATGTTTAAATTATTGTAATCAATGCTGACAGGTAGCTCAACAAAGTATGTTTTAAGGCATAAAATTTTTAATATCTTTTAGAGACCTAGAATTTTAACTTCTAGATATCTATGTAAAAATACAGGGAAATCTGCATAACGTACATGTGCACTCATGCACACACATATATTAGACTCTGTAGCTTAACTTACTTACAGTGGTAAAAATAAAACTAAAAACAAACTAAATATCCAAAAACAGGGTATTTGTAACTGTGTTATGGAATACCCAGGCTTTGTAATATTAGGCAGACATTAAAAATGATATATATATATATATATTTGTTTTGTTTTGTTTTGTTTTGTTTTGTTTTGTTTTGTTTTGGTACTGGGGATTGAACCCAGAGGCATTCTATCACTGAGCTGTACCCCCAGCCCTATTTTATTTTTTATTTTTAGACAAGATCTCACTAAGTTGCAGAGGGCTTCACTAAGCTGTTGAGGCTGGCCATGAACCTGCAATCCTCCTGTCATAGCCTCCCGAGTACTGGGATTACAAGCATGTGCCACCACACCCAGTACAAAAGTGATATAAAATTTATAATTTGAAAAAAAAGATCCAAAGCAAAAGCACATAATTGTGTAAAAACTTACATCTAAAGATAGACATTGCTATTAGTTGTATTTGACAGTAAAATTATAGATTTATAGGTATTTTTTCTTTTTCTTTAATATTTATGTCTTTTTCTGCATTGTTTTGATACTTTCCTCTTGAACTTGTGGTGTGCTTTAAAACTCACTACAGTTTTGACATAAACATGGGGCTGGGGGGAGAAGGGAAGGGTACAATTATTGTTCAGTGTATAGACAGTTGCACACACTAACAATGATGGAATTCTCTCATTTTACTAGCCATGCAAACTTCACAAATTTATGTCCAAAGATACAAGTCATTGCTTTTTTTCTTATTTTCTATATTCATTATCACAAATACCTTTTATCCTTGATTGTAATGACCACTCATAGGACTCTTCATGAACTGACCCCAGCCGTGGACTGAGATGGTAAGGAGTCATTTTCTTAAGTGACAATCTAGCTCTCCAACAACTAAAACCAGCAGTTAAAATGATACTTTATGACCATAAAGTGATATTTCATGCACATGAACTAGCCAGGAAGACAATGACCACTGATCACATATGTCCACAGGATCCCCAGTCTCCCATGTCACTCTAGGTCCAAATCATGGCACATAGATAATTAATAAGTAATTCATTGGGTAAAGGCATTAATTGATTAATCAATTTAATGATATAAATGCATCAATTAATTAATTGATAAAAAGCAATATCTAGACCGGTCCACTTAGACTATGACAGGTAATTTCTAGTGCCTGCTAGAATCCATTGAATATCCATTGCATGTTTTGGCATTTGTTTTGAAGGGCTGGCTGCATTTTAAAAAGCTGACACCATCAGCCGATTATGAGCATCTAGTCTAGAAATTGGGGCAAATCTCATAGACCAATTTGACCTGTAGCTTAAACTCCAAAACTCTATGATCTTGTTCAAATTAGCAGCATGCTGTGTCCAGTTATTAGATGTACAACTGCGTGTAAAATGGTTAACGGCGTCGCATAAGATACATTCTCAGAGACAGCAAGGTCCTTCTACTCTGCCCTTAGCCTCGCACTAGAGCATATTGTTCTTCACCCTAATGTCCCATCCAAGTCAGTGTTGCAAGTATCCTAATCCTTCTAATGGGACTTCAGCTCATGGTTAGGGAACTTGAGCAAACCTAAGTACAGTCCAAAGTAATTGCAAAGTAATAACAATGTTTCCTACCTAGGTGATAGCTCAGAGGAGATTTAATTGGATACAATTACCCCATTCCAAGAATAATACTTTATACTTTATGTCACCATTATCACTCTGGGATCTCCAAGAGATTTATGAACATTGATTAAACATTAGCACATCATTTTGAAGGAGGCGATATTAACAGTAGTATATTGAGCCCAGAAAGGGACAGTTTCCTATTCCAAAGTACACAGCAAATAGTCAAGAAATAACCCCAATTTGCAATGACTTGATGTTAGGTCTATTGTTAGATCAGATTATAGGGCTTTGGGACCCCCCCTTTTTTCATAACCTATTATAACTAAAATGTAAAAGCAAAAAAGAAAGTTTCTTATTTCCCAGTGTATCTCACAATTGCCACCAAGGAATGCATTTCTGATTGTCAGAGTCAGAAAATACTTGAATCGTTTCTCTTGATCCCTTGAGGTTTTAATCGGGAAAGTTCTGTTTATAATTAGTCGGCCCTCCCCCTTTCAGCTACAAACATTTGGCATCAGCAGAATCAAATATGAATTTCAAAAATCACTGGAGCTGGGAGGAATATAAAACAAAAGAGCCAAAATCCTTCCGACTTCCAGATGAGGAACCTTGGACTCAAGTGACAGCGAAGGATGAAAAGGGGTCTCATTCCAAATAATGAAGAGGCCCTGCCATTGTGGAAACGTCTCTGGTTACAAAGAATGCCCCGCACGGAGGCCTTGACTGCTTCCTCAGTTTGCTGGGCGGTTGAGCATCTTGAGCTGAGCGGGTGTACATAACTCTGTGGCCAGGCATAAAAGCGAAAGGATAGCAGAAGAACCCGGTGTTCAGCTTAGTGCAATTCAACATAAAAAATACATCAAACTCCAAAGTTCTAATGTGACTGTTAGAACTGCTCTCAGTAGACTTGGATGATACCAAAATGCAATGACATGTATAAAGCACTCATCCCCATGCCTGGCATCGAGGAAACCCTCAAGAAATGCTCCCCTTTGCTCCCACCAGCCCTCCCCATGCTCTCCCAGAGTCTGAGATCTAAAACTGCTTGATCCACACATCTCTCTCCATGCACCTCAAACACTGCAGAGCAGATTCTGTTTATATTTGCAGAAGTTCAAGTACCCCATCAGATGCTTCTTTAAAAGCTTATAAATTATTCTCTAAGCTTTCTTTAAAAACAAATAAACATTAAAATGAATATGTGTGCATTAAAGTTCATAATCAATAAAGTATGATCAGTAGTGCAGTTAGAGAAAGCTGTATATCTACAATTAGTCAGCTGTCCTGTGAGCCTGTGTTTGGAACCAAAGCCTGAAAACCTCCCAAAGGTGCAGACCCTCCATGCTACAAATGCCCCTTCTGGCTGAAGTTCCTGCTTTGGGGAAGTGAAGGAGTCTTGCTCTCCTTACATCAAGAGTGAATTTATAGCCTGATATGGTGGTGCACGCCTGTCACTCCAGTACTTGGGAGACTGAAACAGGAGGATCACAGGTTCAATGCCAGCCTCAGCAACAGTGAGACCCTGTTTAAAAAAAAACAAAAAAGGCTGGTGTAGTTCAAAGGTAGAATACCCATTGGTTCACTCCTCCTCCCCTGCAAAAAAAAAAAGAGTGAATTTGTTTCTATTTGCTCAATGAACCCAGGGAAATCAAAACACAGGAATCCAAACTCCACGCTGCTGCTGTGGATGATGCTGTTGTGTGTTGCTGCTGCTGTTGCTTTTTCCGTTGTTAAGCTCACTGCTATAATCCTGGAGACAAATGAAACACATGGAAGAGGCACTGAGACCCAGCAACCTCTCCTGCATTATACTGTGTCCCAATATCTTCCCTTCAATTACAATTTCAGAAACTCTAAAGTAATAATAATAATAATAATAATAAGATGATGATGATGATGATGGGTTATGTGGCTTCATCTCCTCAACTGCACTTTAAAAATAGTAACAGCCAGGCGTGGTGGCGCTTGCTTGTAATCCCAGTACTTGGGAGGCTGAGACGGGAGGATCCGGGTTCGTGGCCAGCCTCAGCTACTTAGTGAGGTCCTCCACAACTTAGTGAGACCCAGTTTCAAAATAAAGAATAAAAAATAAGGCTGGGGGTGTAGCTCGGAGGTAGAATGCCCTGGGTTCAATCCCCAGTACCGCAAGAAATAAATAAATAAATAAAATAAAAATAAAAATAGTAACAAGAGAAGGCTGATCATTTCTGATATTCTCTTTTAGAAGATACAAAATGTCTTATATTTAAATTTTGGTCCCTCCTTCCTCCTCACTCCCCCCAAATGGCATATCCAACCCACAATCAAAAGATTTCACTATATTGCAGGCGAAAATATTTTGGAAGTGGAACTATGTCTTTAATATTTCCAAGTAAAAGAATTCATATCCGATAAAAGCAATACTTTTAGATATGTCATCTGCAAAAAGGGTACCATATAATTAGAAGTGAATTTAGACAGAAAGACAGAAAGATGAGATGTAAAAGCAGATAATTAGTGCACTGTTATAATTAGCAAATACTTCTCAATCCCATGGTAACTGTGCTCTGAAAAGGACTCCTGCCGGTTAACTAATATTTCCTGAAAGCAGTTTTCTTCTCTCTCTTTAAATGGAAAGTTTGAATTGCTGTCTTCTTGGAAAACCACACTATGATATGTCATAAACTGACTCATGTCTATTATTGTGCTTTAAAATGCAAAAGACATATCAACTCTAAGAACCAAATAAATATTATATTTGCAGAATGAAAGAACTCTAATAAATCTGTATAATAACCTTATGTTCTTTATATAATTTTGAGTGTGATCTTCCAAAAATAAACATTGTTTGTGCAATGAAAAATTACTTTGGAACATAGACATTTCTTATTGAATAAGATTAATTAGTTCAAAATGCCTGGACACTAGAAATAGTGAAATTTCACAGATAAGTAGTCCAGAAGTTTAAATATTGATAATTGTGCAATAGATGATGGGGGGAGAACTTTAAAATCCAAGCAAAAAGAAATATTTTCTCTTTTTTTCCTCATGTTGCCTTCTCAAATGTTTAGCATAATACAATGATAAAGAAAGACTTTTCTAGAACAATGCCAGGACCCAGAAGATTGAGTTCCAGGACACAGTCTTTGATCTTAAACATTGTGTGACCTTAAACTTCACCTGTAAAAGGGGGATGATAATATGTTCTCACAGGGTTTAGGGGAGTAAAGTAAGATGGTAGATCTAGGATTGGGGGGGGATGTCATGCTTTGTAAACTGGGATATTTTATTAAATGATACATAAAAATAGCCAGGCGTGGTGGCATATACCTGTAATTCCAGTACTTGGGAGGCTGAGATAGGAGGATTGCAAGTTCAAGGCCAGCCTCTGCAACTTAGCGAGACCCTGTTTCAAAATAAAAATAAATAAAAAGGATTGGGAGTGCAGCTCAGTGGTAGAGGGCCCCTGGGTTCCACCACCAACACTGCAAAATAATAAATAAATACATACATACATAAATACATAAATAAATACATAAATACATAAATAAATACATAACAAAAGTAAGGATAAAAATAAAATTCTCAAGTTTATCCCTGGCTTGTTAAACACTTATTTAGGACAGATAAGTAACTTCACTGGAATAATAATGTTCTGAATGGGACAGTATAAAATGAAAGACTTGGCAAAGTTCCCAATTATAAGCACCAGGACCCCAAAGTTACTAAAACACTTTCAGTCAAGCTGCCATTGGCTGGGACAAGCAGTGACATATGGTGACATTCGTGAGAAGGGTAACCTGACAGCAGAACAGAAAGAGAAGACTGATTTATGAAATCTGCAACAGATTTGCCTTTTTACCACTATTCCAAAAATGTCAGTGTCAATGAGAAGAGCAAGTAAACCCTGAAATAGTTTTCAGAGCTCATGTCTTTAAAAAAAAAAAGTTTTCAAGAAAACAGGGGTGGAATCATGGGCATGGCTTTGCTATATGGTTTAACTGGAGCACTTAGAGTGTCTAAGTGACTCTGGGCTGCTTCCCTCTCCATCTCTGACAACTCTTAAGCATTCCTTGGGGAGGAGAGCACTGTTGTACAACACTTGGTCCCCTAAGCACAGGGAGGAGACCAAACCTGACTCAGAGGTCGGGGATGCTGTTCACCTCTGCTTCTGGCTCTCCTCTGGCTGTATAGACTCCTTTAAGGCCACTTGCTGTTCGCTGGAATGACTCTAACATAGTAGGTACATTAAAGATAGTGTAGTGAGAAGAAGCCCATATTTAAAAGGACTGGGTATGGAGCTTTTGAACTATGCCCATTTTGAATTACTAGAGTGGAAAGATTTTGATAAACAAACCAAAAAAAAAAAAACAATGATAGGGGAAAAAATGCTGATTAATACCAGCAATAGGAATAGACATTTTTAGAAAGTGTTTTTAATCAGCTCCCCAGTATGGGGTTAACCAACTGTGTCAGCAGAACTAAATTACAGACTCATAGGAAAGGAAAAACAAATAAAAAGAAGAGAATTTTGAAATAAACTGGAACTATTCCCTTTTGGGGTAAGAAGCTAAGTACTGAAGAAGGGTCATTAGTTGAGCACTGCTAACAAATAAACCCTAAGCATGTACTGGGTAACAATATCCAAATGTGTAATATTTTGTCTAAATTTGGTTGGAATTTTTTTAGAAGGCCAACTATCATAGATACACAATAATACAAAATCAAAGAGAGTTCAGTAAGGAATGAAACAGTGCCTACCAGGTACAGAATCATGTCAGGGAACTAGCTGGCTGTTGGTATTTGATTCTTATCAGGTCAGGAGTGTAGTTGGTCCCAGGGAACCAACAATCCTTAGGACACAGTATTGCTGGGAACTTAAATATGGCTGAGCCTGACCTTCAAAGCAGTACTTTCCATAGCTCAGCCATACCCAGCGTTGTGTCTGGACCCGGACTGAGAATCACGGTAGAGTGATGGTATGAAGAGCCCTAACTAATCACATTTAACTTTGGGGTTTTTAAGGTTCTCGAGCATTCTGGTTGTGCTAAGCAATACCCTTTGGTTTTTATTTTCCTTGGTTTTTAAGATGGCCAAGTGTTTATGTTGTTTCGATAAATTAATATTTTAACTCAATTCCCTGTTTAGAAATAAATGAAAGTAGAACAAAAGCTTCGATCAAATGGCACTTGGTTTGCTGAGATATGTAACCCTTATTAGACATAAAGAAAGAAAATCGGTGTATGAATTATCTCTTGTCTTACAAACTCAGTGTGCAATGCTACAAAGAAAAGACAAATGTGAAACCGGGGAGCTAGAGAAAGTACCTCTAAAAGTTGTCTGGCCAGTGGAGAAAGGACTAGATGTCTTACCTTCTGAAACATACCAACAAGTATCCTGACAAAATATAATGGTAAGAAAAAATAACCCCGTGCTTTTGACATCTTTCTGTTTACTTTAGTTCTTTCAGGACTAGTTCTTTCAGGTGTGTCTTTCAACAAAGACTTAGGTTGTCATTTTCAAACAGAGACTGGTATCTGGAGGTTAGAGTGCTTGGAGGTATTAAGGAATTCTTCTGACACTTGATTTCCCTGTTGGGAGAATCTCAAAAAAGGAGGGAGATGAGAATGAGTGAATTTTTTGAAAGTCCAAAGTAGAAGCATTTATGTTTTCCTTCTTTGGAATATAAAACATAATAATTTCAGATTTTAGTGTTTTGGCGGTTTCTATGAGAAATGGTTTTAGAGAATGGAGTACATTTTCCAAAAATTGCCTATTATTATCATAAATTTGGGCCTTACAAATGTCTAAAATTGTAGCAATTATATATCAAAATCCTATCTTGTAAAAGTGAAGATTTCACAGAGTTTACTGATATCAACAATTTTGCAGCTACAGAAGTTTTCAGATACAGTTCTACATAAACTATCAAAGCAAAATTGCAAAGCATTGGTATTAATTTCCTCCAAAAGTTGGAGTTCATTTTTTTCTTCTATTCATGTTCTTTCTATTAGAAACATTTCTTCTTTTCATGGTCATTGTACATATAGTATTTGTTGAGCAGTATTGGGTCGTGCTGATGTATAGAGTAGAATCTGCTTAGGACATGTCATATAAAATAGATTAAGATGTCTTCAGGTTATTGCTTCCCAAAGCAAGAGGAAAATTATATAGGAGCATATATCCAAGCAATTTTTTTATTTTATTAGCATATTTATTATACTCTGCATTAGGAAAAATATGAAAGAAATTCTAACTACAATATAAAGTTTCACTTTAAAGCACATTTATGTGTTTTATTCTAGGTGAGATTCTTTTTTTAATTGGGTGAAATGTTTTTTCTTAAGAATAACCAAATAGTAATTCCGAGGGCATTAGGACAGAGCAAACACCCTAAAGTTGAATATAAATGGCGGAAGTCAATCAGGGAAATACTGATTTAGGATAAGTTTCTCCAACTTGGTTCCAACATATCAGCTCTTTAAAAGTTCTCTGAAATAGGCAGTATTGTGATGTCCTAATGCTAAATATTTTTATTGATTTTTGAAGCTATACATTTTCTATCTGTCTAATGTTATAATATACAATCTCTAATATAAGAATAAAAATAGCACTTAGAGATCAAAATAATAAAATCAATTCATTTCACAGGTAATTGACTTCAAATTCAATCAGCCCATTAGTGACTAAGCTAAAATTTGAGCCCAGTATCCTAACTCTCTCTGCAGTCTTTCTCACTGCTACTACTGGGTATCTTAGCTGGGAACATTTGCACATCAAAGAGCGCTTCCTCACAGAAACAATTTCCAAACTTATTCTTCAGTTTTAGCCTATAATCACTAAATAATTGCAAATAAGGTTAGCTTACGGTACAGTATATATCACAAAGTGTTGGGTTCATCAAAAGATTTTTACCTGAAAATCATGTGAATCTGTAAGTACCTGTGAAAATGATAGTAAGCTTATCATAAAATCTATGCCAGGACACAGGATCTGACTGAAGTTTAAACCTCAAAGAGTGTTAGACTATTTTTTGTTACTATTTGATGAGTACCAAAAACCACAGTAAGCTTTATAGTTTTAAAAATAAACAAAATAAGGCATAGGTAACTACAGATAGCCAATCTATAAGTAAGTGGTTTGTACCAACACCCAAATCAAGAAAAAATTCAAAGTAACAAAAATTTAGAATAAAAGGCTAAAAATAATTAGGAAATGGGAAAAAGAGGGCAATAAATAACCCATTTGTTTTAGGAGCAAAATTTGAAGCTAAAAACTAAAAATACTTCAGAATTACAAGTGCCAACTCAAAATCTATCCACAAAAGACACAAATCTTTGCACAGGGCATGGTAATCTGGGCGGAGTTGGCAGAGAAACAGGGTGGGGGTGAATACTGGTTTTGTAAAGCTAATACCTAAACATCCCAATAGGGTACCATGTCCGTTTGGACTCTATGAAGCTCCTTTTTGGATCTTTTAAATACCAGCTGCTGATGGGGACAGGGTTAGAAGGGATGTTGTTTTTAATCCTGGAGTAAATAATGCCTTAAATGTTTCACTCCTGCCCTGAGTGAGCTGGGCCAGTTTTGTGGGTTACTCAGTCACAGAAAGTCAACACAAAGGGCCTGGGGTAGTTGTCTGCCTGTGTTGCTCTGTTGGTGGTGGTTTGGGGAGGGGTAGTAGAAGAGGCCGCCCCAGGAAACCACCACCATCATGCCCAAACGCAAATGTTCCCTGTTCCCCTCTTTTCTGCCAGCTCTCTGCCTGGAGGGGGCTTCCACAGGCCAGTGAAGGCTCCTTGCCGGCTGCAGTCTAAAGGGGACTCCGTTTTGGAGCCAGGGTTGGCACAGGGAAGGGGATGGAGCCACCACCCAGCCAGGACCACACTCCCAACACCCAGTCACCACCAACACACACCCAGCTGCTGCTGACCTTTTTTAGGATAGAATAGGAAAAGCTTCTCCTATAGTTGTGATTTTGCTTTAAGAGTATGTGTGTGGCGGAGGGGGGGGGTATATAAAAAAAGAACCCCAAGGCATGCAGAAAAGAAAGAAGAAATCGAATATGTCCATTAGCTTCTCTGGGCCTCAGCTTGCTCATCTGTGAAGGGGGCAAACTGAACGAAGTGCCCTGAATAATTGGCCCTACAAAGGGGGGGGGG
>PVJS01008507.1:0-52890 GCA_004027185.1 Glis glis
ATTGAAGAATTAAGTGGAGAAAATTTTTCAAGAGTTTGTCTCTGGGAAGACAAATCCCTAGATAGGAAAATATTGCTGTGTACACAGACTCATACAGACCCACGGCGTGTTATTATGATCAAATATATAATTTTAACAAAAAATAAATATTTGTGAAAAGTAATGGAAAGCAATTTTCAATTTTATTGTGACTTAATTTCACACCCAAGTAGAATAAAAACCTGACAATAAAAGGTAAAACATGTCTCTATTCAGAGCACGTTGAAGAGGAGATGTGAGTAGAATTTTATTTATTTATTTATAAAGAATTTATCCGAGGGAAACACTGAAAAAGATATGGGTCAAAGTGCTGAGACAGGGATTTCCTCTTAGTGATGTGTCAGGAACGATATTTTCCTTGTAGGACTTAAACTCCTATCAGTTAAAGTTCAATTAATTTCACACCAACAAACATAGTGTCACACAAAGAAAGAAATTGTGATAATCATGATATCCAACAGAAGAAAATCAAGGTTAATTTGAACATTTTCCAGATACAGAAAGAATGATAATTGTAAATACTAGACATGTGAAATTATCAGAATTTAGTAAATTCACAGAACATATGCAAACTTTTTAATGTGACATTCCTTAGAAAAACCTTTTTTTCTGCTATATACTTTTCTGTACCACTTTTAATGTTTTCTACACAAAGAAAGTACAAGAATAAATTGTAATAAAATGAAAAGGTGATTATTTAACTTCTGTTGTCAAAAATTTTATAGCAATAATTAGGACACTGTCAAACTCAGATAGGAACAAAACATGCATATATATCTATATATCTATCTATATCTATATCTCTATATCTATATCTATACACAGTAGAAAGAATGGTACTTTTCATAAAGTAAGTAAAATACTCTAATTGGGCTTTCTGTTTTAGTTGTACCAAAAAAAAAAATCCAAACATATTGGGTCATAGTGGCAGATGCCTGTAATCCCAGGGCTTGGAAGGCTGAGACAGGAGGATCATAGCTCAGAGGACAGCCTCAGCAAATTAGCACGATCCCCAGCAACTTTTGGGAGAGCCTGTTTCCAAATAAACAATAAAAAAGGCTGGGTGTAGTTCAGAGAAAGAGCGTCCCTAGGTTCAAGCCCAAGTACACACACAAAAGAATGTAAGCATTAAAATTATAAGCAGAACCATAGAGAAATAAGAAAACAAAACCCCCAAAACTAAAGATCTTAAATTTTTAGAGCATTATAATCATGATAACATATATTTAATAAAAACACTTTTCATCTTACACATTTAGCTATGTTCCATGGGGGCTTAGATTTGGATATGTATTTGTGTGCATGCCTATATGTATGTGGATATATACACATACATGTATGTATGAACGTATGTATGTATCATTCTAGTTAGGAAGAAATACCATAAAAACATAATCTCCAAGTAATAACCAGAGCCTTGATTTCACTTCAAGTGTAACACAATAAATTTTATATATACATATTTAAAGCAAAAGAAAGGAATGTATTCTTCTCTGTTTTCCAGAGGAGTGAAAAAAAAATGTTTATAAGATTCCTCATTACTTACTGTGTAAAAGAACAGTTAAGAAAAGATTGAAATTCTAAAATATCTGTCAGGTTTTCTGGGCTGCTAATGATAGCTGTATATTTAAATATAGTCAAAGGTAATTGAAGTAGAAAGAGAAATTTATCTGAATAATAAATAAGAGAACAAAAGTTTCCAGGAGGAAACCTTCGGCATATGGTATGATAAGAGCGACAGAGTGTCTTCGTGGAGAGAGCCCAGAATCATGGTCATGCAGCCAAAATACTTTCAGAAGTCGCATCCAAAATTTGCTTGCAAAGAATTTACACTTTTCTCCATCAAATCCATTCCCAATTCTGCAACTTTCAATACACTCCTATAAACTGGCATTATTAGACTGTTGTTTTGTTGTGTTTTTAATAGCAACCAAGGGAAAGAATCTAAATTCTCCTCTCTGAATTGGAGTAGGACAGAGGACAGAAAATGAGAGGGTAACATACAAATGTGAATTTCAAGTTCAGCAAAGCAGAAAAAGTTCTAGAAGAAACCAGGAGAAATGAGACCCTAAGAATAGTCTGGGAGCAACATTAACTTCCCCTACAAGGAGGTAATAGAAGAACTTAGTTATCGTAGAAAGGGATTAGGACACTTGCTTTTAATAACACCTTGTGCATGAATATTAGCCAGTGAAATTTAAGCAGAAGGGTGTGATTGTACTTCTTGTGCTTCATCTTGATCTAGAAATCTTCTCCAACTATGATTAAGGGGAAAAAAACATTAAAAATTCTGCTGTTTCCAACCACATTTGCATGTTTGTGATCTTAAATGGCACACAGTAGAAAGAATGATACTTTTCAGAAAGTAAGTAAAATACTCTAATGTGACAATAAACTTGGAGAAGCAAACTTTACAAACCATCACTTAAAAAAAAAACTTATTTAACTTAGATTCTACTTAGTAATAGTTGCAATGAGTTGTAACATTCTACAACTGAGGGTTGTTTAGACAAAGGTAATTGATCAATATATAGAACTGATGCAAGAATTCCAGCCTGTGACTCTGAAAGTTAACAGATGCTTATCAATGGGGCTTTAAGTTTCAGTCCAAATAAAGGCTGCAGACACTCAAATTCAAATGGACCTCTAGGTTCCTGTTTGGCTGGTAATCTAACAAATAATCTAATATCTAATAGGCTGAGACTTTGAAAAATTATTAATATTGCTTTTCATCTCACTGAATAACACAGAGCAACATATGATCTCTAATAAGGAAGAGCTGTAATGTTGGTTCATGCAAATTCAAAATTTTAAAAGATTAAAATAACTCAAGATGTAGACATTTTTCGAGACAGAAAACTGAGTCATAGAAGAATTTTGTGATAAGCTCAGAATTAGCTAGTGAAAATATCAGAAATCTTGGACCTACTCTATTTGCATATAAGTGTTCTACCCACTAAGACACATTTTATGCAAAGAAAAAAAATATTTCGCACTTGGTGGCACACCCCTGTAGTCCCGGTTCTTGGGAGGCTGAGACAGAAGAATCGCAGGTTGGAGAACAGCCTCAGCACTGTAGAAGACTCTCGGCAATCTACTGAGACCCTGTTTCAGAGACAGAATGTACCTAGTGTCAATTTGCAGTAACACACACACACACACACACACACACACACACACACACACACATCTTGTAATAAACTTTCTTAACTCCTCTACTCTAGAATTTAACTGCAAAGAACCTAAAGGTTTTGAACAAATGCTTCATACCATCATTTCACAGCAAAAGCTGTATCAAGCTGGTTGTCAGATCACTCCTCAGAGAAATGATGTTTTTAGTGGAAAAGGCCATCTATCTTTTACTTCTCTTTCCTCTCTTAAGCCGACCCATCAAGATATTTCTGGATTTAAAAATTCTATCCTCAAAATCCAACCCCCTTCATGAATATTAAATAGATGTAATAATAATTCATTGAGCAAATTAGTGGGGGGAAGACAAACATTTATGAAACAGGTAAATAGCATTGCAGTTCAATGGGATTACTTAGTACAACATTTGCATAGTACTTTGTTGCTAAAAGGTTTGTTCATATTATCTCAAACCTGTGGTTGTTCTTAAAAGATAATGAAGTCGGAAGAATCACAGAGAGCAAGAGAGTCCATTAATGTAGTTCATAAAATTCAGACTCCCAAGTTTGAGTGTCACAGGGAACAGGTGGAGAACTAGTCCACAATATTTAATTGATAAATTACAGCTATGATCATTTCTTGCTGCAATTATAATCCATCTGTTAGATGATAGTAGGCCACCTACTTTACTGAAAAGAAGCATTACATCGTGAGCTCCTATGGGTTTTCGATCAATGCATTATAATTCAAAAGGATTCCATGGCTAAATAAATTACAGAAATGTTGTAAAAAGTCAACATAATGAACAGGTATAAAAGAAGTTAATATGTACCTTTTTCAATCCAGAAGAAAAAAATTCAACTAGTTCTTTGTTCAAAAAGTCTTTTCTTGGTGCCCTGTAGATTTAGAATTTTATGATCTTCTTTAAATGTGCCATCTTTAGACATATATTTAAGGTCAAATCCAGTGTACAACACAGAAAGACAGTTCTTTATTAATCCCCATATTGTGAAAAGATTCAGAGTAGATTATTCAGAAAATATAGCTTATTTTGTATAGTATATCAGATATATTTTTATTCATGTTGACTATACAGTATTATTACAAGACTTAGGTATTCCTTATTATACACTTAGAGTCAATAAAATTGTGTTGACATAATGAGAAAGCCTTGTTTTTATTGGTCCTTTCTTCTGAACCAATATAATATATAGCTCAGTTAAAAATGGTTCTTCTCATAAATTTTTACAATTCTTATAGGAAAATGATGATGTTAAAAACCATGCAGTTGTTAAAAATAATCAGGTCTAACTAGAACCATCAGGAACATAGGGCTTTTACAAAATGTTTTTTAATCAAAATAGTGAGCTAGCCTATTGTTTCTTAATTTGTGACAGGCGACTAGGCCATGGCACAATTCCTATTCCGTGAGACGCAAGTCCGCCTTGTCCACGCAGCCAGCCATGGAACAGATGGTGAGAAAGTGAAATTAGAATCCACATTTCAAGTCAAGGTTTTCATTAGGAAAATCCCTAACATTTTATATGGCAATTGATAACTTGTAAAGAAATACAAAGATAGGCACTGTCACGAGTCACTTAATCATGGAGAAATTTTTCTCAGAAATACATCTTTAGGTAATTTTGCCATTATGCAAGCATCATGAAGTATACTTACACAGACTGAGACATCTGTGGTATCTCTAGATGATATATATACTCTGACAGGACCGCAGACATATATGCAATTCAGAGTTGACTGAAGCATTGTTATGACTGCAGTTACTTTCTTGTTTCTTACAGAATTGCACAGCCTAGAAAAATGTACTTAATTCCCACGATTCCTTACATATTGGTATGTAATTTTTCACCAATAAGCCACTGATGCTTCTATGTTGACATTTTTCCTACCATTGGATCTTTTTAAATAGTAAACTAAAAAAAAAAAAACTTGAGAATTGAACTGAAGCCTTTTTATATTGTTTCTTTTTTTTTTGCGGTACTGGGGATTCAACCCAGGGGCATTCTACCTCCGAGCTACACCCCCAGCCCTATTTTTTTTTTATTCTTTATTTTGAGACAGGGTCTCACTAAGTTGCAGAGGGCCTCACTAAGTAGCTGAGGCTGGCTGCGAACACAAATCCTCCGGTCTCAGCCTCCGAAATGCTACCAAGCCCGGCATATTGTTTCTTTTATGTCACTGAACATATCTAGAATAAGCATACACCTAAAATGGAACCTTATAGATGGTTTACACATGGTGGTTATATCCATTTATCTGTGATGTGCCTTTCACAAATGATCATGAATATCTTTGAGTTATTTTGGAGTTTCTTTATTACTCCAATGAAGTGGTTAAAATGTTTCTTTTAATGTAAATGGCTAAGAAGGGAATCTTATAAAACTTACAGGAAACGTCAAATATAAAACATACCACTAGGGGCTACAAATGTGGAATGTTAGCCATGATTTACCATACTGAAAGAGTTACCAGTTACTGCCTAAAGCACCAAGTGACTACATATGCCCTGCACACTTCACATGATGTCATGGGTCTTTCGTGGCCTACCAACTCCATGACTTGCTCTGTAGAACACAATATAAATTGGAACTCTGACATATGGAATGCTTCCCTGGCATCGTTCCTAATAGTAAATGCAATATAGTTCTTTGGATGTTCAAACAGTCTAGAAGTTGATGATCATGACCAATATAAAACAAAAGTAATAGCACATGTCAGGTAACAATAGGCTATACTGACATCAACGTTGATAACTTTAGAGAAATATTATTTAGGTAAAATGTTTCAGGAATGCTATAGCATTGTTTGTTTGCAGAGAGAGGAGTTTTCAATCTGGCTGCATGGTTATTTTCAGATAAGTTAATGCCAGGTGCTACCAAGGGAAGATTGGCACAGCCTTCTACTTTCAAACTACTCTGGAATTTATCACTACAATGTCCAGTTTCAGGGTCTTATCTTAGTTCTCTACAGTAAATTTAAAAAAGTTGGTAATAATAGATAAAATGTGTCCTGTAGGTAGAATAGTGTTGGGATCAGACCAATATTAGAGTGCCCAGGAGACATGATAGCTGAGAATTAGAAATCGTGGTGATTCATTCATAATTTATGGATACATTTCTCTATGCCTGCCCATTTTCTCTTCGTTTCAAAAATTCCTTTAAAATTATTTCTCTTTTGAGAATGTTTATGCTCACAATGCAAAATCACAAAATTATTGATATATAGTTTTTACCTTTATATGATTTCCTTCAACAAATAATTTATGTAGTAAAAGGGTCCAATATTATATGATTTGTTTTCTTATTTCTTTTCATCATGTGATACACACATATAGACAAAAATGTTTTAGAAAGTGTTATAAGACATTTGTCCCATTTTTATGTATACTTTGGAATCTAAAATAATATTGATTATTCAGTGATAAAATATTTACTTCAATTTAAATAACTTTGCTTTGTTCTTTCTACCTTAATTTTTTTTTATGGTACTGGGGATTGAACCCAAGGGCATTCTACCTCCGAGCTACACCCCAGCCCTACTTTTTTATTCTTTATTTTGAAACAGGGTCTTGCTAAGTTGCTGAGGGACTCACTAAGTAGCTGAGGCTGACCGCAAACCTGGATCCTCCTGTCTCAGCCTCCCAAGTACTGGGATTATAAGTGTGCACCACCACACCTGGCTTTCTTTCTACCTTAATTTAAATAACTTTGCTAAATAGCTTATTTTTATTCTCTAATCTACATTCACTTATCCCTCCCATTAAAAAATAAAACAAATACAAAAAGATATATTTCTAGTGGTGATTGGATAAGGAAGAATTGTGAGTTAATGTCAATTTAAAATATTCTTTCATGTATTCTGAATTTTCTAGATAGTATAAACTCTTAAAATATTAGAATAATTTAATGGAGTTGACTACAGTTTCAAATTCTCTTATATTAATTTTTAGCTATATAAAAACTTAAAAGTAATCAACATACTTTACTAAATGCATAAAAGTTAAGATAAGAATGTTTTTATGCCGGGAGTGGTGGCGCACGCTTGTAATCCCAGTACTTGGGAGGCGGGGACCGGAGGATCCGGGTTCATGGCCATCCTCAGCTACTTAGTGAGGCCCTCCGCAACTTCGTGAGACCCTGTTTCAAAATAAAGGATAAAAAATAGGGCTGGGGGTGTAGCTCGAAGGTAGAATGCCCCTGGGTTCAATCCCAGGTACCACAAAAAAAAATGTTTTCATTAGCTCTCATTTGCATTGTAAATAAAGATTTGAAGATCATAGCACAGCATTTATGTACTGACAGAAAAAATGGTTCAATACAATGTATGAGGTGTAAGAAAATGTTGTATTTTAAATTTGTAATTTATTTTGATTTTTTGTTGCTGTTTTTTTTAAGTTCCTTCCTCTCCCAGTGAATTATTTAGGCTTATTAAAAGAGAGCTAAACTAGTAACTTATCCCACCAAAATAATGGTTCTTTTATAATGTCATGGAGTTTTGCTTTGAAAAATATTGTTGGACTAGAAAGTAAACATTAGTTGTGAAAAGAAATGGTTTATAAGTCATTCTACAATTGATCATATTCAAATCAGCTGTAAAGTTAGCAGGAACTGATGATATAACAGTATCTCCATCTCTAGGATCAATAATTGCAGATTCAACTCACCTCCTCCAATTTCAGTAATCAGATAAACTAGTAGTCTTCCATTCTCTTTATGGTAATTTATCAAGGAGTGAGAATTAAACACAGTAAAAGTGTAGTTATTGTTTGATAGTGAAATAAAATAATTGTACTAAGTTCAGATTTTACCAGCTTGATTTTTTTCTCTATCTAAATATCAATATAGGATAAATTAATCACCTGTCCATATTCATGGATTCAACCAATGAACTGAGTTCTCAATTCAACCAACCTCAGATTGAATGTGCGTGTGTGTGTGTGTGTGTGTGTGTGTGTGTTACTGAGGATTGAACCCAGGGGCATTCTACCTCTGAGCTATTTTTTTATTTTTTAAGTTAGAAACAGGGCCTCACTAAGTTGCTGAGGCTGAGGCTGATCTTCAATCTGTGATCCTCCTATCTTAGCCTCCTTAGTACTAGGATTACAGGCAGGTGCCACCATACCTGGCCTGAAAATATTTGAAAAAAATGTGTTTCTGCTGAACACACACAGTATGTTTTCTTAATATCATTCCCTAAGCAATAGAGTCTAACAAGTTTTACATAGCATTTATATTGTTTCACATATCATCAATAATCTAGAGATGATTTAAAGTATATGGATTGGGGGGATGTCTGTAGATCATATCAAATACTATGCCACTTTATATAAGGAACTTAAAGGACCCTGGATTTTAATATCTGTGGGAAGTCCTGAAACCAATCTTCTGTACCAACTGTATTTTGTTTTGAGGATAGTAGGCCACCTGCTATGTAAAAATGATTTACAATATATTTTTCTGTAAACAAATTGATAAAATAAGGTAATTCAGGAAATCTTCCAACACATGCCAAACCCTGAGAAATCAGGCCCTTAATGGCATTTTAAACTTAGCAAATTTGTCAAGAATAAAGTTTAAATAATGACAAAACACTCTGCAAGTTTGTCTTTAGCTTACTGAAAGAGAGAATCTAAGAGATACCTCTGTCTAGAGGTCTTTGTGGAGGTCTGAGTGGCATTCTTTTCCTTAACCCACATTTTCAGTTCGGTATATAGACATAAGTATTTGAATTTGTGTTATTTAAGTTTCTTCGTGCGCATGGTTAATGTTCAGCTATAAATATTAAAGAAGTATTATGACCCAGGCCTTTATTTACTTCACAAAGTTGTTGTGTGATAAACTGAAAAAGTGCTTCAGAGACTTAAAAAGATTGTAAAATGTAAGTTATGCTTATTTTAAAAAATTCCCTCTGTCTGAAATCCACACATTTCTCTTTTGCCATTTTCCTCTCTTCTCCGGACTCCCTGCAGTGTCTCAGAACAGTTGAACTTTAAATTCTGTGCTCCAAGAGATCTTTAAATTGTCTTCTGTTGCACAAGCACTAATGTATAATGCAGAAGGCTTACAGAACCTCAAAGAATTTCAAAACCGCAGCGGCAGCGTTTGAATGGGTTATAAAGTAGACCCGTTGCCTTTAGCCACTAATAAGATAGCCACCTTTACTAAGTTTGAATAGGTGCCCTCTTTTGAGGACAATTCATCAGGCTTAAAAACGGGCAGAAAAGCGCCCCATGGTCCAGCAAGAGTGTGCTGTCAGGGACATGAGGGCCCCTTTCAGCCCCCAGTTCAATCTCTCCACTCTGGATCCTCTAGAGCTCGTCCCCTCTTCAGCTTTAGTTTTCTACCTACCTACTGCTGGAAAAGTAATGTAAAAGCAATCCTGTAGGGACAGTGCAGAATATGAGACAACTTCTAGGTTTCTTTGTACCTGTCACCAAGTTTTAATCTAGATAAGACAACGTATGATCAATGCTAAAGAAAATAGATATGAAAAGGATTGAAAGCTTATCTTTTTCCTTGTATGTACTAACTGTTGAATGGCTAAACAAGCTAATCAAATTAAATCCACTAGAGAAAGAGTATATAAAAACAGTTTGGCTAGCTTAATAGAGAAGGAGCAAAAATAAAATGAAAATAAAATATTGCAAAAAAGCTTAACATTCTCTAACTATGCCATTTGAGCATATTAGAAAGCATGAAATGTTTTCTCACCAAGAACTCCTTTAGAAGAAACACATTTAAATGGCTATAGCTTTAGGAAAAAACATATAATTAAAGATTATTTAATTTTACTGAAGTAAAAGTGAATGATGACAGTTTTGGTCTTTAGGTATTTCAGATTAAAGATAAATTATAGGGCAGACTTAGGATTCAGATGAGAAACATCAAATTTCTAATGCTTTAATATTTGTAATATTTTTCTATGGGGATATTTAAAGTGGAAGAACAAGCTTCGCTTGATATACTTAATATTAAGCAACATGTTTTAATAAGTCTGTGTTCCTTTCTGCACTTCCTTAAGTTTGTGTTTGTACTCGGTTAATGCTAAGTTTGTGTTGTTACTACTGTACTGTGTTGTTACAGTTCAGTGATCCCTAAAAATATATTAAAATAATAATTTAGTAAAATATTTCCTGCATTTTAAGCAAATTGTGGATAATTCATATATCCATCTGCATATAGCCATACATATGAAGGTAATTATAATTGTACTCACATATTAATTATATGTGTTAGTTATTGATTACCTAATACATGCCAGGCAATGATCCAGCTACTGTGAATTCAGACAGACCCAATGCCCGCCCTCGTTAAGCTTACATTCATGGGCTTAAACTACAGTAGAAAGCACAAACCACTTAGAAGTCAGATTTTCCATTTCTAATACACAACAAACTTGGCAAAAGGTATTCTAAATTATTCTAGCATTAGAATGCTGGAGTGATCATTTTCAGGATTCCATTTCTATAAAAAAGCAATAGCCCAAGATTTAAATCTGTACACATAAAAAGTCATCCTTTGCCCAATTTGAACTATTAGCTATGCTTGTAATTGAATTAATAAATGTGCTTAGATGTGCTTTCTTATTTAGATTGACAGTAGTGGAATTTGAAGTCATTAAAGAAAAATTAAAATTTTGGTTCCCATAGAAAGTAACTGTACAAAGAGATGGAAGAGAGGAAGGAAAGGCAATTTTAAGCAAAACCAAAAGAACTGATTTTTACTTAAAGTATGTTTGAAAGCAATCTAAGAAATTGCATTATTTTTTATAGGTGCTATGATAAATTACCCTAAGGTGAATGAAGTAAAACAATATAATTTGCTTTGGAAGAGTTTTGTATGTCAGAGCAATGGTCTCATTAACCTAAAATCAAGATTTTGACAGGGATAGGTTCCTTCCTGGAGGAACTAGTGAAAACCCATTTCCTTCCTGTTTCCAGTTTCTGTAGGCTTCCTGCATCCCTTGGTTCTTAGTCTACTTCCTCTATCTTCTAAGCCCAAAGCATCAAATCTCTCTCAGGTGTGTTCAACACACCTGGGATTGGTTTTCCAATTTTCACACATCATGTGGCTGGATTAGGCCTGTCTTGGCGATCAAGAATAACCTCTACACCTTGAGGCCCTTATCTTAAACAAATCTCTAATGTCCTTTTGCAACATGAGGATAAACATTCTTTATATTTGGGGGGCTGGGTTTCAGATATTTTTGAATGTCCAGTTATACCTACCACAAGTATAGAAAAATTAGGAAATTTTCTCCTTATGGGCAAAAGAATTAGTAATCAGTCATATAGTTTTTACTTTCAGCACGTCTGGTATCAAATGTATTAAGTTTCCTCCACAGCAACAACCAGTTTTCCAACTTTGGATTCCAATTGGACATCCAATCACTCAATTCAATCCTGACACTATTTGGAGTCAGCATCAACTCCACAGATTAAGGGCTCAGTCACACACGTCTTCGCCCACGTCAGATAACAATCACCAGCCCCAAGTATCCCATACTTTTGACAGACCAGCCGTGAATTTCAGGTTCCTACAACCCCCACCTCAAAATCAATAATTTGTTAGAATGGCTCTAAAAACTCAGGAAAACTCTTTACTTACTACTGCCTGTTCATTACAATGGGTACAACTCAGGAAGCGCTACAGAGTGGAAGAGGAGCATAGCATAGGGTATGTGGTAAGAGGCACACAGCTCCCATGCGCTCTTGGAAGCATGTCATCTTCCATGCACTTGAATGTGTTCACCCACCTGAAAGGTCTCCTGCAGCCATCGTTAAGAATTTTTAAAGAGGTTCTGTTATGTAGGCATGGTTCATTAAATCATTTGCCATTGGTGATCAATTCAATCTTCAGCTCATTTCTTCTCCCTGAGTCAGAATGGTGGGGCTGTAAGTTCCACTCACTAAGCACATGCGTGGTGACTTTTGCAATCCTGAAACTGTCTAGGAGCCCACCAGATTTACCCACATCAGCTTAAATTCAGATGAAAGGAGTTTACTGTGAATGAAAAACAATGCTCCTCTTACTCTTATCACTCAAGAACTTCCAAAGATTTTAAGACATCTGTGCCAGGAACCCAAGATGAAGACCAAATAGGTATCCCTTACTACATCACAGTATCATGCCAACTTGTAGTTAATTCCTTCCAGGTCCAAAGACCAAGATAGAAACAGAATCTGCATAATTGGATATATAGCCTTTTAGTGTTATTCTCAAGAAATTTTGAATGCATATTCTCGAAGGCATTCACATGGAACAGACCTACTTTAAATATTTGAATTTTTTAGATCTTTTGTAAAGAATTTTTATAATTTTATCAAATGCATTCTTATTGTAACTAATAAAAAATGTCCACTTATATAAAGTTAATGGTTTTTAATTCATACTCCCTAACCTACATTTTATCCTTTTACTTCAAAGCTAAACACTATTAACAGTGTGATGTTTATCATTCCAAATTTTTTCTCCCTACTTATGCAAAATAAGCAGTGCATAAATTATAATCCATTGTTACTAATACCTGCTTAAGGTTCCATAGTTTGTATGGTGTAATTTGTTTAAGTATTCCCCCATCGAGGACATTCATATCATTTAGTGGTTGTAGTCTCTAAAGGGAAGTTGTTGAGCAAAATTTTATGCATTGAATTTTAACAAATATGATTGGGATTTTTTCTCTAGAATTTTTAACAAATCAAACCTATTTGATATTCTAAACAGCACTGAACATTGAGACTTTATTATATTTTGCTAACTAAATGAGTAAAAAAACATTTTGTGGTAATTTTATTTGCATGTTCCTACTAGGGAGAATAAAAATCTCTTCATATATATTGCCTTTTCTTTAAACATACTATTTATAACAAATTTTTACTTTGTCTTAGCAATGTTCTAAAATTTTTTTTTTTTTTTGCGGTACCGGGGATTGGACGCAGGGGCATTCTACCTCCGCGCTACGCCCCCGGCCCTATTTTTTTTATACTTTATTTTGAAACCGGGTCTCATGAAGTTGTGGAGGGCCTCACTAAGGAGAGAGAGACAGACAGAGAGAGAGTGAGAGAGCTGAGGCTGGCCGCGAACCTGGATCCTCCTGTCTCTGCCTCCCAAAGTACTGGGATTACAAGCGTGCGCCACCACGCCCGGCTTCTTAGCAATGTTCTATTTCCTTGAGTTGGCATGTATGTATGTACATTTTATCCGTCATATATGCTGAAAATATTTTCCACAACATGTACATTCTTTCACTTCATAATGTCTTTTACCATATATATAAAGCTAATAACTTTTATTTTGAAACATTCTGTATGTATTTTACTTTGCATGAAAAATTTCCAAATAAAAATTATGAAAACATTACTCTAAATGGATATCTAATATTTAAAAATGTACACTCAAATACAGTTGAATATGTATAAATGTTGTGAGAAGTAGGAAAATATGGTGATTTCTTCCATAATGGTACTCAAAAATTCCAATTTCATTAAATACTAAAAAACACTTTTTTCTCAATAAGGTGAAATGTCACATTTATGACACTTTATTTTGTTCCAACTATTTATTTGTCTCTTTTTCTTAACACTATTCTATTTTGAGAGTACTGGCTACATAGTACATTTTTAAAGGTGCTATATCTGGTATGCATTCATTATTCTTTTTTATGAATTTCTTATGTATTTTCAGAGAACTTGAATTCCATGAAATTTTAACATACTTCTATTCATTTCTTCCATAAGGAAAACTGCAATTCAGGTCCATTATGTCTTTCTTTGAGGACTGATGTTTTAGAATTACTAATATTTAACCTTAATAAAATTAACCTTTTCCATATAGCACTATGATAAAGTTCCATACAGAGCCACATTCATATCGGTTATGTAGAGAACTGTAATACATTACATTTAGAATTATGATATGGCTCTGAATTTGTTCCAGTTACTTTATGCTCATCAATAAGATATTATAGTTTGATAGATATACACTGTAAGCTGTTCAAGTTAGAAAACAATTCTAACTCCTTTCTATTTTTGGGCTGAATTTCATGATAGCTATTGTTTGTTTGGGGAGAAGAGCCATTTGTTTTCTATGTCAGTTTCTTTCAGCCTTCTCATGCCCAAGTGCAAACTGACCACCTTGGGGCACATAAGCCCCTGGGTCAATTCCAGACCTTTGGGAGGGGCCGGCTGTCCCTTCTGTTATTGCTCCTTCTACTTTTCACAAGTATCATAATTATCATTTCACTCCACTATCCAGGCCCCACTTTACAAAGCAGGAAGATTCAGATTAAAAAGTTTATTAATTGGATATGTAACCTTTGAGTATACAAGGTTCATGGGTTCATGCATAACCCACCATTCTTTTTTAAAAAGTCCTGTTTGTCACTCCATTGGACAAACAACAATCAATGAAGAAAATTTTGATAAAAAAATAGTCTCAATGACTTGTCGGAGCAGTAGGGATATATTAGGTAGCAAATGCAGGCTAGTACCTGGACAGTGTTTCTACATCTTCTATTTCTATCTCTGTCTCCCTCTCTATCTCTGTCTCTTTCCTTCTATCCATAATACATTGTTTTTGGAAAAAGCTAGTATCCTTTAGTTCCAAGAAGGAAACAAAATAAATTAAACACACACAGAAAAAAATAGACATCCAATAAGTTGTAAAAAGATTAAAAGCTCAGCACTAAGGCATGGGAAAAGAACAAAATTCGGCTTTTCTAAAGATCATGTTACAGTCTGTTGTACTTGTTTCTGCAATTAGCACGTGGGAAATTAATAGCAAGTGAAATGGTGTCAGTAGAATGCCTAGGTAACAGTGACACGCAGGCAGTATTTCCTAGGTAGAGGAAACAGAAGTGGCTGAAATAAAATGATAATGATCAACAGGAAAGATTGAATTAACAGCAGGAGTCCTTTTGCCTGTATTACAAAAAAAAAGTGAGCCCCTGCAAGCCTGGGTGCACTACCCATTCTTTACAGAGCTCAGTTTCTTTCTTCATCTCCTCCAGCGTAGTGCTTGGGAGCAGAACCTCTGGCTCAGAACTCCACTCTCTTCCCCTCCGTACCATTCACCGGCCTCGCTCCAGTTAACTAGTTATTATTTTCATGTCATTTCATTTGTGCTTCTGAAATCCTTGTCTTCAAAGCTCTCTCAAAGATGTTGATTATTGTTTTTGTTTGTTGTTGACTTGGAATGCTGTAACGGGCTTTGTGTGTCTGCTCCAACCATTGTGCCACACACTCCGTTGCTTTCAGTGCAAAGATTTAGTAGAACTTGAATTTCTTAAGAGTCTCTGGAGGAAGCACAGCCTTGCTGACACCTGGATTTCACAATTTGAAAGACTTTCTGTCGTTTTCAGCCACTAACTTTGTGGTGATTTGTTTGGGCAACCACAGGAGAATAATACAATTTGGTTGAAAAATTCAGATTTACAGCGAGAAACTCTGCATAGCTTATCTAAGCCAGGGAGTCTTCAGGCAGCCAGACTGAAGTCCTTGCACTACATGCACCTGGGAACAAAGGCTGTTTTCCCAAGAGGAATTAAGGAGTACTTACAGTACAGAGGATGAAAGGAGTTGGGAAGGGGAAATACGCAAATTGACAAAAGCCTTCTGCTACATTCACTAAAAGTATTTATGTATGTGTTTTATTACAGTAGCATTTGAGATATAGCCATCAGACATGCCTTCTTCAAAGAACATGCAAAAAAAATAATACTAGTGCTAAATCCTTAATATCTGAGCCATTTATTTAAGAAGTAACTGTTGGATATCACTTTATTCAGAAGTTACTAAAAATAAAAAAATCAGTTTTGTTGAATATTTCCATGCCATGTTGATATAAACTTGGTTGCTTCTCTGACCCCAAAATTCTGTCCCTCTGTTACAGGGTTTCATATGATATCAGACTCGACTATCAAGATAGAGATAAGTTAATCTTAAAGAAAACTTCACATCATTTTTATTAGTTATATTGATTTTGATGTTCCTCTGTTGTTTATAACCCAGAAGTCTCAAGAATGCTAGTAGTCAATATTAAATGTCACTATAAGAATATTTTAATACAATTTTTCCCCCCGAGCCTTCTCTCACAAGACACACAAAGGTTTGGGATAACTTCTATCTCCTGACTAAAATCTTTGAAAAGAATATAAATACCTTCCTGTACTTTTAAAATCAATTACTACTATTACTATTTACTAGTTATTTAATCATTGTGATTGGAGTGAAGCAATAATGTTCTTTTTTGGGGGGCAGGGGGATAATGAGACTGAACCAGGGACATTCAACTTCTGAGCTAAACCCACAGCTCTTTTTATTTTCTGTTTTGAAACAGGGTCTTGCTAGGTTGCTGAGAGTCTAGTTTGTTGCTGAGGCTGTCCTTGAACCTGCAACCCTCCTGTCTCAGCCTCCTAAATGCTAGGATTACAAGCACGCACCACCAAACTCCCAGCAATAATATTCATTTTTGGTACTAGGGATAGAAGCCAGGGCCTTGAGCTACATCCAAGCCCTAATTTATTAACTGTCATGTGGAAAACCTGGAGTATACAAGTTAGTCAGACTTCACAAATGTTTCAAGTTATTTTGAATTTTCCTTATTATATTGAATGTGTTGTTTCCTATATACTTTCAAGCATTTTCTCTTAAATACATATGTATTTTACGTGTGTGTGTGTGTGTGTGTGTGTGTGTTTGTGGTGCTACAGATTGCACCCAGAGGCATTCTACCTCTGAGCTACATCCCCAGCCCTATTTTATTATTTTTTAATTTGGAAATAGGGTTTTGCTAAGTTGCTGAGAACCTGGCTAGGTTGCTGAGGCTGGCGTCAAACCTGCGATCCTCCTGTTTCAGCCCCCCAAGTATTTGGAATACAGCCATGCACCACCACGCCCAGCTTATTTTACTTTTAAATATAGAATGTACATTTAAACATAGATTAAAATACAAATAAAAATAATACCCAAACCAAATATTTTTAAAGCCCAAATGTTTATAAAACATTCACTTAATTAGAATTACAACTAACCATAGCCACATGTACTTAAGCAAAGTAATATACCAGGTATTTGCACAATAAAAACTTGTAGGAGATATTCAATATCAACAAATAACTTTTTATCAAAATTCTACTTGAGCAATTTCAGCCAAACCTCCAAGATTCAGAGAAGAGTCAAAAATAATTCACAAAAAATCAAAATTACTCCCAAAACATTAAGAAAATTGATGTTTTCACAGAAATAGATAGCTTACCTCACCATATACCCTTGTTAAGTTTTGATTTTTTGTGATTTTATTCAAAGAGAATTTCTAAAAATTCAAGACCTATTTGCTACCCTTCTTGTAAAGTCCAGTACAATTGTATAACAAATTTCTAAAGACCAAATTGATATCAGGCTAAAAAGATGGTGTCTGATGGATTCTCCCAACGGTTTGGTGGGTTTTATGATGTCACTGAGCTGGCCCAGAAGCTGCTGCATTCAGTCTTGGGAACATCCAGGAGATGGACTCCAGGTACCCACTCTGTTTCAACCAGAAGCCCAGGTTTATCTTTATTGTATACTTTCATATATTTTCAATAAACAGAAAAGAGGAAACCCTGCATTGAATTATAAAACAAGTGTTACCCACCTAAACCTATAAAACTATTTATTTTTGAAGCTAAAAAAATTAAGAAGTAATTAATAATAGGTTGTTTAAATATAGGGCAGAGATACCAAGCTATCTTTTAATCAATGGAGTCAACGCACTCACTAAAGAAAAACACAACATTCAGAAATATTTTAGGGGAAATGAAGGCAATGCTATCCCCCCGAGTTAAAACAAACAGGAATATTTACTCTTTCATGACATCAGATTATTGAATGATCAAGGGATATACTGGTCTTGAAATGACTACATCTAAAAACTCAATGTCTCTCTCTACACACACACACACACACATACACAGACACACACACACACACACGCACACACACACACTTCCTCTTACTCTCTCTTACTTTCCACCTCTGTATTTGATGTCATACGTCTAATTCACAGATTCCATTTTTCTATTGAACCTAAGATTACCTTACTTTTCAGGAAAATGGGACTAGTTCTCTGCTTGCATCCTTATTCTTTCAAAATTAGAAAGGTGTGAGTCTATCCACCAGCCTCGGTGAACCAGTATAGGAATCCACAGAAGGAAGCTGGTTGGACTGTCTCTGCATTCCTGGATCACACTTTTTGAAGGATAGGACACTGTGTTTAGTTCAGTGCTGTCATGCCTTTGTGACGGGAGGAGGTAAGAATTGAGATATGTTCCCCTCCAAAAAAGGTGGTAAGAGAGAGACATAAGCATGTTGGAGTTGTTGTGCATTGGATTACTAAATTACAGTGATTAAAATAGTCATATCAAAACCCAATTGCAATATACCTTGGTGGTCAACTGCTTCAGAATTTCACTTGAAGGAGCAGAAAATACATTTTCATCTGTTTCTGTATTAACAGGAAGAGTAAAAATTCGGATTCTTTCTTAAGAGTGTTTTCAGAATCCTTAGCTGTATTAATTCCTTTTGGCACATCATTTTTACTTTTAGAAATTATCCTAAGTTAATAATTTTAGGTAACTACAGGGCTCATTTACCTTTTTTGTTAACATCCCAGAATAACTCTTTAGATAAAGGTAGGTAATGGATTTGTACAATGCTCTTGTTACAAGAGGTTTTGTCTCTGTAGATTGGACCCATTCAGAAAGGTCATTACAGGTTTGGATCAGTATAAACGGCCAATAAAATTTTTCTTTCCTGATTAGATATTTTAATGCCAGATAAGGTCATTTCCTCTTAGAGCCCTTATCCCAATTCTCTTAATGTGTTTCTTTCTTCTTTCCCTGCCTTTCAAACTCTTTTATATAACATTTAGTTAACATTATTTGCTAAGGTTTTTTTTTTTTTCTTCAAATGGAGGAAGAATTCTCCTTTCACAGTAAAAAGGACCAATCTGTCACCTTCTTCCAGATTGAGGTCAGTATGAGAATGTTATTCCGATTAGTCTTCTAAAAACACCACTTTAAAAATCAGTTTTTATATATATATATATAAAAAGTTATTTTCCTTTTTCAAAGTACAAAGTAGGAGTAGTACCTTCCTCTGATTGCTAGGTTAACAGTTTTACTCACCTTACTTCCATTATCCTCTTAAGGACTAGATTTTTAAACAACTTTACTAGTAGACCTGCTGTGTAAAGCCTTTTCCTTCTTTAGAATTTGATTCTGAAGGCATATCTTGAGTTTCAACAATGAACAATGGATACTTGATGGTGAGGGCAGATAATAGTGTCCCGGAAAGATTTGAAGGACTTACCATGTCTCTCAGAGCAGCCTTTACCCTAGCACCTGACAAGTCGGTTTCAGAGAGGAAAACAGAAGTAAAAGACAGAAGGGAAGGGAAGATGACATACCAAATGGTACACGTATGCAGAAAATGAGTAAAATAAATGAACATAAATCCACCACTTCTATAGTTTGTCAAATTCACAATTTGATAAAGCATTGTGCTTTTCTTAGCATGTACATATGCTGTTCAGGTAAAACATGAATGAAAAATGCTGGAATCATTGTCAAATTCTTTAAACCATGGTTTCACATAATAGTCGAATAGTTCTTTCTCGTTGGGTTTTGTTCCAGTTTTACAAATTTGAGATATTATTTTAATTATATTGAAGCAATTTGTGGTATATCCAAAATTTCATTATAAGAGTTTGTAATAAAGGGGAATTTCATTGTGGCTGACCTGTGTCCTTATTTTTCTAAGCCATGTATTTTGGTGTTTTATTGTTAAGTTTGTTGATTATTATTTATTGTTTTAAGGTCATTGAAAGTGTGCTGTAATCTAAGGTTCATGGGGGACACGCACTGCAAAAAAAAAGTACACATTCAAAAACAGCAAGGATACAATTGTTTATTTAGTCCTGCATGATTCTCTTGAGCAAAACCTGCTGCCTTAAAGGCTAAGTTTACTGTAGGAATCTTTCACATCCCTTGACAAGACCCAGAATACACACCTCGGAATATGTCAGAGAGTGAGCGTTGTAATGCTACTGCTTGCAAGTCCATGAGGAAAGGTGTTGATTAATGACTACAGAAAGCCATATCTTCCCAGCCTCTTTTATGAATAACCCAGCAGGATGTAGACCAGAACTATTGGTTTAGGATAAGAAAATGTCAAAGGACTTCTGATCTACCACTCTGCTCTTCTCACTTGAAAATGATAAATCATTCAATAAGGTCTTACCCTGATAAAATGGTGAACTGTCAATGATCCAACTAAATTTAAAAAACCCGTTACTCCTACCTCACCAGGATATAATGCAAGTCTTCCCCCATGACTATCCTTTATTTGGTCACAGTGGCATTTAGTAAACTGATTTTCTTTTCTCACCATAGAAATCCCAGGTTTAATAAAATATCATGAACAATTTTCTACTATTTGAACACTGCCTACCATTTTATCTTAAATATTTCCCAAGAAATATATATTTATCCAATTGCTGTAAAGTGTTAAACTGAAACTTTACCTACATTTTATAAAATAGAAAATACATCCTCCTAGCACATTTTTTTTTAATTATGTGATTGCTCTCCAGAGAAACTGGATCATTCATTCATTCCTGGTAAGAGTGTAAAATGGAATATCTCCTTTGGAAAAGAATACAAAAGTCTCTTATAAAACAAAACACGCATTTACCATATGAATCAGCAACAGCCTATTGGCTATTTATTATAGGGAAATAAAAAAATGTTCACATCAAACCTGTAAGTGAATGTTCATAGAAGTTTTATTTTATAATAGACAAAAAAGTGTTGGGGGAAAAAGGTCCTCCAAAAGGTGAATGGCTAAATAAGTTGCAAAAAGAGGCGCATACACATCATGGAATACTATTCATCAGGAAAAAGTTGATATGCACAATTCAGATAGATTTTGAGGGGATTATGCTGAGTGGAAAAAGCCAAGGTTTCATGCCAAATGATTTCATTTATATAACACTCTTAAAATGATAAAGTTGTTATAGAGAGGGAAAACATTTAGTAGTTATCAAAGATGAGTAGAGGTGAGGAGAAGTTGGCTCTAAAGGAGTAGCACATAGAATGTCAGCAGATTCCAAAAAACTATGATGATAATGCACAAGCGCACTTAACCAAGTTCAAAACAGTAATCAGGAAATTGTAATTCGTCAATATCCAGTTAATGATTCTGGGATTAATGCACAAATGATGACTGATATTAAAAGGCATGAACTAATCAGTTTAATATGCTGGTATAGCATAAATTCTTGTGTTTTATGTATGTTAGGCAACTCTGAATAATGTTGCAATTTATTCCAGAATTAATGGCAAAGTATGCTATGTATTTACAGTATACAATAACACATTTAAAAAGGAAATTTAAATACAAATATAATTACTGTTTTTTAACTTTCTTGAATTTATTTAAAAGAAAGAATAAAGAATCAAAGTTAATATCCATTTAAAGGAACATTTATAATTCAGACTATAAGGGATAATTTTTGCCTCTGGATTTAGAATTAGTAGATAAATAGATAAATACTAGTAGACAGTAGGTGACTAGATTTAAGTGAGGTGTCTTCAAATTTTACTCTCATTTAGTGAACAGAACAACATTTTGGAAAATAGATTTTCCCATTTAGTCCAGTAGACTAATTAGTTACAAATCAGAACAAAAGTGTTGAGATACTCAATTAAAATTCTCTAATGGAGGGGACTCTTCAACACAATTTTGACATGATTTTTATTTAAAATTCAATTTATCTCCTATAGGGGAAAAATGATTTAGCTTGGACTGAAATCTAGCCCTCAGGGTTGTTTTCTAGGAAAGGAGAAAAGATGTTGAATCTATCACATCCTCAAAATTGAAAGAAATTGCTTAAAAATATATTACCCACGTGACTATATTTGAGCACTCCAACTATAACACAATAAACTCTGAAGAGTAAAATTCATAATGTGAAAAATAAGTGAGGTATCATAACCAGATAAATATTCTTAGAATATAACTATTATCAACTTTGACACCCAGATGGATACAGAGTTGATGTTTTCAATAGAATTGTGCCTAATTTGAAGTTCTTGGTTATTTTTTCAAGACATATGTACTATTATTTATAAAATATATTTTCTACTTAGAAAAATATAATTTCTTATGGGAACTTTGAGACTATGCAGAAAGATTCAAGATGAATCTACTCTTCATATATAAATAACCAGCAAAATGCCTCTCTGTTATTGAACTAAAGATTTTAGTTCTAGTTTAAAATAATCAAATTAATATTAAATACTGCAATTCTTTTTGAGGTATATCAAGCTTATATTTGCTAAATTGAATGAAATACAGAACTAGCTAAGTAGGTAAGAAATATCTAGAGAAAACTAAAAACACCTTTAAGGAGATTTTATGTTTCTTACAAAAAAAAGGCACTGGATTTCATTACCAAATTCTGTTGGAATCAGGAAATGAAATATTATTTATACCTTAATTTTAAAAATGGACAAAAACATGTAAGTTGAAAGTTGTTAAGTTGAAGTCCAGACTCCAAATGTTTTGGCTATTTATTTATTTATTTTCAGTTCAGGAAGTCCCTGATATGTCTTTCTTGATTCCTAGAACTTCTTGATAATTATTAAACAAAACACTCCAAATAGAACAAATTCATTTTTTTTCCTATAGATTTCTCCATATGTGAGTTTATTGTATGGATGACATCTATTCTTAGCATAAAATATATAGAATATAAATTATTCCAAATCAAGCATGCTGGGGCACTCCTGTAATTCCAGCGCTTGGGAGGCTGAGACAGGAGGATGGCAGGTTCACTCACAGCCAGCCTCTGCTGAGTAAGGTCCTCAGAAACATAGTGAGACTCTCTCTCAAAATAAAAATAAAATAGGACTGGAGTTATGGCTCAAATCTAGAATGCCCCTGGGTTCAATTCTCAGTGCCACATACACAAAAAAGTAACTATTCAGAAATGTTTTATTTTCCCTTACTGTACACAATTATCTTCTCTTTAGAATTTTAAAGCTGTATTGTAATATTTTCTGATCTCTATAATTTATTTCACACTGGTATAATTTCAGCTCTAAAGCTGAACTAAAAACTATGAATGTTTGAAAGTAAAACTTTAAATGCTTTATTTAAATGCACCTAAAATGTATGAATGTTTCATAAGATATCTCCAATGTGAGGAACAATTAAATTGGCAAATATATCAATAAAATGAATGAAAATAAACAGTTTTGTACTCTTATGTGCACGATATTCAACATTATTGTGTTCTTGTGGGTGGTAATGTGCCTTAAATGTAATTGTTCTTAGTCTCGCTTCCTACCCTAATATTGGACTCTCTGACTTCTGACTCGCCTCCTGACCTTTGGCCTACATAGCCATGCTGATGACCTCCTGACCTTTGGCCGACAAAGGCTGCGAACCTGGCTCTCACCTGCACGCTCAGCCCACACCCCTAATTCTACCCCCTTGCTCCTAAATAAGGAATAACTTTTTGTGATTGGCTAATTTTAAACAATAACCCGCAGAATCTGCTTTTGTAACTAGCTCTCATACCGATTGTAACTTAGTGTGGGGCTGCCGTTTTCTGTCTTTTTTGGAGAATGGTAGCCACCGCGGCCAATAAAACCTCTTGCCTTAACTGAGCCTGGTGGTCTCGGACCCTTTGTCCTACACTGGGGATTTAACATGTGTTCTTTTCATAACCACACTTGAGCAAAGACCAGGGACCTATATTATGTGTATCATTGGTCCCTTGAGTTTTAAACATCAATCTTAGAAGAAATAAATTGAATCATAATGATGTTTATCATCACCTGAGTGAGTTTCATATATTTATAATTACTTCCAGAGTAGTTACACATAAAACTTTTGTCATGTCATTAATACTATGTATATTTCTTAAAGCTTAATTTTCAATTGAATAATCAACAGCAGGTTAGTAATGCCTGCATGGTACTTACATCCCATTACTATTGAGTTCATTCAATATTGAGCTCATCATTTTATCATGTTACCTCTAGATTGATCTCTTTTGTTATATGGACATTCACAGTTCCTTGAATGCATAAATTAATAACTGAATTTATGTTCTTGGTTTTTCAAAGACTGATTCATGAAGTAACTTGGAAACTCCTGGGATATCACAATGAACTAATGAATTTTTCATTAGAGGCCCTATTACAAACTTTTATCTCCTGAGCAAATACTTAAGTTAAAATCTAGCATTCACCAAGCAGCCTACTGTTCGTTTTTATGCTAATGAGGAGGCTAATTGCAAATTTCCCTAGGTAATCTCAGTGTCAATTATTCATGAACCGCTGACAACAGACATGACATTTCTGAATGACAGCTCTCAATCCTTTTGTTTACAGGCTTAAAATATATGCAAGGTATTGTAAAAGACTTTAAATCCTTTTAAGATTTAAACACTTAAACATTTCCAGAAATTCAGTGCAAATGAAAAATAATTCTGAAATGAAAATATCTTACATGTTGGTTTTTAATAGATTTATGCCTAACATAGTTTGGAATATGAAAAGCTTTAAGGGGAAAAATGAAGACATTATCTTAAATAGTTATCTTTAATTATGTTACTGGATTGGTATTCTTGAGTGAAAATATGTATTTTCAAAAGGATTACACCTAATTTATATATATATATATGAATTTTTGCTGAATAACAAATATGCTTAAATTGCAATACAATTTAATACAAAAACTTTTTACATATAGTTGTTTTTTCTTTAGTTATTTGTAAATATCACTGATGAATTTGCTCACTTTCATGTTGATATATTTAATCCATGGCCAGTTTATAGTAAAGGATTCTGTTTACAAAGGATTCAGATAAAGAGATACATAGGGCCAGGCATGAAGGAATGGGTAGATCTTCCATTTCTTCTCTGGGTACAACACCCTCCAGGGACCCCTCCACATGTTTCCCTGTCCAGAAGCTCTTTGCACCCTGACCTTTCATTTTTTGTGGAAAGGTCATCGCACATCTAACTCTAAAAGACTGTATTTCAGCAATGTCTGTCTGTCAAAGGACTTCTTGTTCTCTCTGTGCACCAACCATTCTTTCCAGGTATGGAACCGGTCCTTTTCTGAAACGAGGGTCTTATCTTCTACTATCAGGCAAGGTGAGTCAGAGAAAGGTAAGGAAGAGCTGTGTTTCAATGACTCAGCTTGGGGAAAAGAAATTCTAGTCTCTGTGACCTGCTTGAGGAAAGGAGTTAGGAGTCAGGGATCATGGACAAAACCCAAAATGTATATAACATCACGGTAGACAAATTTAAGGAATGCAAAATAACTTTTAGGAAAATTGAATGGGTCCAAAAAATAGGAAATTTTTTGGAAATGATTCTCTTTGGACAATACATTGGTAATCTTTGGACCAATTGCAGAGAGATATGATGCTTTAGTTGGTCAAGCCTGAGTGACCCTCACAAATAATTTCATAATAAAACCAAAACAATAACAGGGGATAAAAAAGTCCCCAAAGAAAAGTTTAGTTCAATACCAGAAGATACTGTTTGAGGAAACTTCATTCTGTTTTCCACAATGGCTGTACTAATTCACATTTTTACTAATAATGTATAAGAGTTCACCTTTCTCTGCATCCATGCCAACATTCATTACTTTTTGTATTTTTGTTGTTGTTCTTGTTGTTTTGTTTTGTATGTGTGTGTGGTGCTGGGGATTGAACCCAGGGATATTCTACCTCCAAGCTACACCCTAGCCCTATTTTATTTTTTATTTGGAAACACGGTCTCACTAAGTTGCTGAGAGACTCACTGAATTGCTGAGGCTGGCTTCACACCTGTGATCCTCCTGTCTCAATCTCCTAAGTACTGCGATTTCAGGCATGCATGCACCACCATGCCCAACTAGGCTACTTTTTGTCTCTTTGATAGTGGTCATTTGTATGTTATGTCTCTTCTTGAGAAAAGTCAATTCCGGTCTTTTGTCCATTTTTAATTGGATTATTATGTTTTGTTCTGTTTTGTTGTTATTGAGTTGCATTCCTCATGTATTCTGATATTAACCACTGTCAAATGCATAGTTTGCAAATATTTCCCTTTTTGTTGTCTCTACACTACTGATTCAGCAATTCCACTACTTGGTATACATTAAAAAGAAATGAAATCAGTGTATTGTGAGAGATTTGTTTTCCCATGTTTATTGCAGTACTATTCACAATAGCCAAGGTATGTAAACAAAATAAGCATCCATCAGTAGGTGAATGAACAAAGAAAATGTGGTATATACGTATCATGGAATACTATTTTGCCATAAAAAGAACAAAGTCAGGTCATTTGTGGAAGTATGGGTGAAGTTGGAGGATATTACTTTAAGTGAAATAGGTCAGGCATAGAAAGACAAATGCTCTATGATCTCACCTATGTGGAATCTAAGGAAGTTGATCTTATAGAGTTAGGAAGTAGAATAGTGGTTGCTAGACACTAGAGAGGGGATGGGAAATAAGAGGGAAGAAAGGGATTGGTCAATGGGTACAAAGTTAAAGCTGAAAGGAGGAATAATTTCTAGTGTTCTGTTATACCATAAGGTGAATGTAGTTAATATAGCATATCTAATATTTCAGAATAGAAGAGAATATTTTGAATGCTGTCATTATAGAGAAATGATAAGTATATAAGGTGATGAATATGCTAAATATCCTCTTGTATACATGTGTGGAAATATCACATTATACCTCATAAATATGTACAATTTCTATGGGCAAATTTTTTACTAAGAACAATTTTTTAAAAATACTACAACATAGTATATTGCATGTTGAAGAGTCCAGTAAGTGATGTTGGAAGCACTTTTTTCTTCTTTCCTATTGTTATGTTAGGCTTTTTGACATGTTGTATAAATTCCGAATATCATAACAGCAATAATTTCTTTGTTATAAATGTTAATATTTTGTCATAAATATTGATAATGTTTTACAACTTAATTGTCAGTCTTTTTCATTATTACATTAAAGAAATTTTCAAACTTTTTAATTTAAAATTTTACATTTCTCTGCAATTCCTTCTGCTACATCTGTACTTAGAAAGTCCCTGTTAAATTGTCACACAAACATTAATGTATAGCATATCTTAACTTTTCTAAGAAATCTTTCTTGGTGGAGTCCACAAGTCTAAATGTTGCACATGTACAGTGTTGTGACATGGGCAGTAATTGAAGAAACACACCTCATCACTTTGGACAAAAAAATTGTGATCCAGACCTAAAATGCATGCCTGATTCTCAACAACAGACAAACAAACTAATGAAACCCACCATTTAATTAGCTAACTTAATTAACACAATCCACCATTTCCAGATGACTCTCTTTTCCTCCAGCCATATCAAACTACTTGTAATTTTTCATCCAGCTCCTGATGTCTCACATTTCTGATCTTTTGCATGAATCCTCATGCAGAAAGACCATTTGCAAGATAAGAATCTTGCAATGCAACTTATCCTAAAATTTGTGGAATGCCCACTCAAAGCAGACCCATCCTCCTACAAGATCCATGTGGGTATTTTTATTTATTTATTTATTTATTTATTTATTTATTTATTTATTGCGGTACCGGGGATTGAACCCAGGGACGTTCTACCTCCGCGCTACGCCCCCGGCCCTATTTTTTTTTATACTTTATTTTGAAACCAGGTCTCATGAAGTTGCAGAGGGCCTCACTAAGTAGAGAGAGAGAGACAGAGAGAGAGACAGGAAGAGAGAGAGAGAGAGAGAGAGCGAGCTGAGGCTGGCCGCGAACCCGGATCCTCCGGTCTCGGCCTCCCAAAGTACTGGGATTACAAGCGTGCGCCACCACGCCCGGCCCCATGCGGGTAGTTATAACCTATCTGAAGCATATTGCTCAGGGTGCTGCAGTTGCGTGTTTATGTTTTTCTTACTTGTGCTCTTTTCCAGAGAAAAGCCTTTGTGTTGATCGACTATGAAGCTCCACCTCCATAACTTTGTGTTAAATACACATGTGATTTGCTCTTCCATTCTTCATCCTTCCTTTCTATCCATGCCCCTGTTTGCAGGTTCTTAGTCTATATCACTTTCCTTGTGATCCCATGCACCTAATACCTTGCATTTGTCCACCATGTGACAACCCCCCCGGGCTTGCTATGGCTGCCAGGTTCATCTGGCATCATCCTGAGTCTCTTCGCCTCTTGTCTCAACGTTGTGCTTTTACTTTGTCCAACTGCTCATTGATAATTCCCAGAGCTTTGGAGAAGTTAACCTTTGGCATAGAACCACAGCTTTAATTACCTCACTCTTCACATTAATGGTGTCCCAGGGAGTGCTCGATGACCACAGGGCTACAAGGTTGTGCACTCTTCAGTTTGTATACTCCACTGGATGTATGAAACACCCTGACCACCCAGACAAGAAATCAAAATCACCTTTCTGGTTACTCCAATTTTTATGAGGGTAACACATGAAAACAAAAAGGATTGAAGCAAAATGTTAAAAGACAGTCTTCCTTCCTATTCTCCTTAGAAACTGAACAAATGCACATAGAGATACACGCCCATAAGCACATGCCTTTACCTGTACTGCATTTTGAATTAGAAGTGCTACAATTGATGAGAGATTGTGTTATGTGTGTGTTCCTGTCCCTGCATAAGTTTTTGTTATAATTGTTACTGTTTAACCAAAGGAAATGTGCCCTAGAGATAACGAATGCACTCATTTTGATTGCCACACCTCTCTTACCTCTCTGAAATGTGGTTCTTATTATTCTACTCTTCGCTCTTCGCTGTTAAAAGCAAGGAATGAAGTGTTATTCATCAAACCGCTGCCCTAGTATTAAAGGTCCTTTACTCCCTTTAAAAATGAATCTATGTTGCAGTAGCATTATTAGTTTAAAAAAAAGCTGTGTGGGGGGTTAGTGTGTTTTAGTGGTCAAGTGCATGGATCGTGGCCAGATAAACTTGACTTCAAATGTTGGCTCTAGTGCTCAAATGTTCTGTGTCCTTGGGAAACTTTCCTACGTTCTTCATCTGACTAATCGAGGTTATTATAATAACAGTCTTCACACTGGGTAACCCTCAAGGAAACATGAAGACAATTCAAGGGAAAATCAGCCAGGGCTGTTGCAAAGAAAGCAATTTCTTGATGCGGACCCCCTTCGAAGTGCTCTTTCCTAAAATTGGTCTGATTTCTCAATTTCCTTTCTTCCACCTCAGGAAGGACATTCATATTCCTTACCAGCCTGGAATCTTACCTTGTTCCCTTGCTCCTAGGTGCAATATCTGCAAGGCATTAAAAGAGACAGCGGGAAATATTGCTGTTTGTCTTGACTGAAGCGCCATATCTATTCGTATTAATTCTCATTAACGGAGAGATTTCCAATAATTTTTTATCTTTTTGTGTTTAATGATAATTTGCCCATATTTGGAATGTACCTGCATATTTGGTTTATTATATCCTAATAGTTATTTTAAAATTAAGTCTGTTAGAAGCCAGGTACAGTGGCACATGACTGTCAGTCAGTCCTTGGAAGGATGACACAGGAGGATCACTAGTTTGAGGCCAATATGTGGTAGCTTAGTAAGACCCTGTCGGGGGTATAGTTCAGTGGTTGAAGCCCCTGGGTTCAATCCCCAGTACCGGGGACAGATATGTAGATGATAAAGTTAAGACTGTTAAATAAAAAAATTTGAAAAGAAAAACTTTTTCACTGAAAATTAGAGAACAATTATAATTTAGGTACATGTTTGTATTATAGAGAAGTATAATGGTTGATAAGACCTTCAGACATGAGAATAAAATTTTGTGGGAAAAAGTGTTAATATGATTTAATAGGAAAATTAAAGCATACAATTATCATCTGCTAATAAGCTTTTTGTCTATTTTTCAAATAGTGATTAGAATCAAACTGAAGTATTCATACTTTATTATATATATTTAAAACAGTTATGTCAGTATCTATTTAAATTGCTTATAGATTTGCTGTCATGGTTACATGATATAATGCATATAAAGTAAATGTTATAGAACATTAACACCTATTAAATCTTCATATGTATTGTCTACATTTTTAAAAAGTAAGCTGAGCTATGTAAAATTAATCTTAGAAGAAAATAACATGACATTGAAAAAAGACATATTAAGTGTCATCCAATAAAAATCACATAATACATAGCAGTTTCTTTCTTTAGTCTACTGGACATGTTTTATTATTTTATTTTATTTTATTTTATTTTATTTTATTTTATTTTATTTTATTTTTTGTGGTACTGGGGATTGAACCCAGGGGCATTCTAACCTCTGAGTTATACCCTAGCCCTATTTTTTTAATTTTTATTTTGAAACAAGGTCTTAATGAGCATCTCACTACTTGCTGAGGCTGTCCCAAACCTACAATCCTCCTGTCTCAGCCTCCCAAGTACTGGTATTACAGATTGTACCACCATACCCGGCTGTTGGACATGTTTTAGAGAGCATGTGAACTATATGTATCTAAGAATTACATATATCATTCTTAAAGGGCGAAATTACTCATTCCTTCTTCATGGCTTTTGATCATAAGGTTATAGTTGAATACTGAATGTGAGTGTCTTGGTCTGTCCAGCACAATTTATCCCACACTTCTTAAATACAGCTCCCTCTTTCCTGCAAGGACATGACATCCTCAGATGCCTCTAGAAGTTTCAGGTGGAGCTGCCTAATTCTGCACCCTGGTCACAGCCGTGGGCCTGTCGTCCAGGCTGCACTAATCAGTTTCCATGACATGTTAATTCCAGTCCTATGCAGATAGCTCAAACCAGGTTAATAAAAATCCCTTCCATGGTTTTTCAAGTAGGACTGGGAAGCAACATTTCTTTCTTGTCTGTTCTCCAGTGGATCAAAAAACAAATTCCAGAGGGGTTCCTGATAAACAGCATGGTAGAATCAAGCAATCGGAATCATGTCAACGATCGGGAGCTAAATACAAAGTAAGACCCTGGGTGAGAGGGACAGGTGAAAATCAGATGTGTCTTGGTAAAATTCAGCTATTTTTTATAAAGGGCTTGTACGTAGGAACAGAAGAGAAAGGCCAGTGTCTAGCCTTGTTGTAATATCTTGCTTGGTTTGGGTACTATCGTGTGCTTTGTGCTAGGGGTCACAGTGGGGTTCCATCTATCACTCTTCAAAATTCACCTGATTTCCACATCTGAGAACCCTGTACCCCAAAAGGAAATGCACCAGTGACACGATAGTGAGATCTGCGTTAGCTACTCTGAGTGTTTTACCCTTGAGAACACCATGACTTATAATATAGTCACATTTGAGAAGAGAACATACCGTACAAGAAATTATATTAAACTGAGTGAATTAGTAGTTTAGCAGTCTCCTCTTTGGTATTCAAATAAATAACTAATTATGATTTTCTAGTTAAATTTTTATAAGAATATTTTATTTCAATAACTAAGAAAAAAAGAAATTCCCAAGAATGAGTTTACAAAAAAAGAACTGTTATTGTGAATAAGATTGTTTAAGTAGTGGGATTGATATGAATTAGTTTATACAACTACATGTTCGTCCTCTAACAAAAATATGTTAGAAATAGCATTTTTAAAATATATCACTTCAAATAGCAATGAAATAATATACATTGGAATAAATTTAATAGAAATGTTCAAATCTAAATAAATAAATATATAAGAACTACCAACAGATTTTAGGTAAACAATATTCATTATTTACTAAGTGATCGGGATAACTGTGTTGGTCAACATTCGCACTACGGTGACCCAAATACCTGACATACTAAACGTAGAGGAAGGGAGGTTTCACTTGGGGGCATTAGGTTTTAGAGGTGTCAGCCCATGTTAGGCCAGCTTCCATGCAGGAGCCATCACTACAGGTCCTCAGAGCATCAGAGCAGGGAGCAGAGAGACAGGGCGGGAGCTATTGTCAGCTCCTGGTGGAGGGGATGGGGAACCTTCTGAGCCAACCTGGGAAAAGACTCTATCCCCAGGGGCCCACCTCCTGCTAGGTCCCACCTCTGAATATGGCTGAGTAGCTTAACTAAACTTCACCTTTGGGGGACATATTAAATCCAAACCATAGCAATGACATTTTTCCAAACTTTAATTTCTAACATGAAGACGGGCATTTATACACATGCTAAATAGAACATATGTGAAACATTGAATTTATAGTAATAGCCTTGGTTATGGTCCATGCCAGCTTCAAAATCCTACTCAGTAAAAAGAAAGCAGATGATATTTGTAAATCTCAGTTTGGAATTCCACAATATATAAAGATTTTTTTTTTCTGTCCAGAGAAATGAAGATTCCACTAGTCACATACTGCTTAACTATGGGGATGTGTTCTGAGAAATGTACGCTTGCATGCCTTCATCGTGCTGCAAGACTCATGGAGCACACTTACAAAAATCCAAGCGGCCCTAGTAGCACTAGGTGATAGAACCTCATTGGAACAATATCACATACACATTTCATTGTTAGCCAAAACGTTATTATGCAATGCATTACTACAGTTTACTCAGAATCTTCTAGTTCCAATAGAATAGAATTAGCAAGACAATCTACTGAAAGCAGTTGATTGAAATACTTAGCCTCCATCAGCACAGTGTATATTAAGGGACCTCAGCCAGGGGCCAAGGATGCTTAAATACATGTAGAAGGCTTAAGTGAAAGGTGAGCAAAAGTGCTACTGTTTATCCATCAATATCACTTTAGCAAGAAAGAGCCCATGAGGTTTGAAACATGCTACACTCATATCTGTCAACTTTGGAGTTGGATAATTGGATTAGCAGTTCGGGAAGTGTAAAGAAGAGACACAAGATGTACCAACAACCCAACTTGTGGAGATTCTCTATTGCATCGTTCATTTTTAATGCAAAGTAATACAGCATATCGGTTTAACTCATTTACTCATGTTTCTACTTGGAAATATTGGCCTTTTAAACAATCCCAGTATCACAACCTTGTCTATGAATCATTTTTAAACACCTTTTGCACCTTCTTTACTTTTCTTAGATAATCCTCAGTAATAATATTTGAAATTACCTTCATGTACTCAAATATAGTAAGAGGGATAGCCATTTGGCTGAAGTTATTTAAGAGAGAAATTATTCAGAAGCTAAATATGGATTGGTTTACAGTCTATGAATTAAAGAATTGACATTAAGTTTGAATATGAGCTGGGCGTGGTGGCACGTGTCTATAATACCAGTATTTGGGAAGCTGAGATGGGGATCTCAGGTTTGAGGCTAGCCTCAGGAACATAGCAAAAAAATTAAAAATAAAATAAAGAGGCTGGAGGTGTACCTCGGAGGTAGAATGACCCTGGGTTCAATCCCTGGTGCCAATAAATAAATAAATAAATAAATAAATAAATAAATAAATAAAATTAAGTTTAAATATGTTTATATGTTTGCTATTAGCTTTATAGAGTATGTCTCTGAAAGATGATGCTTTCAAAAGAAAAATATTTGCCGGGCGTGGTGGCACACGCTTGTAATCCCAGTACTTGGGAGGCGGAGACCGGAGGATCCGAGTTCACGGCCAGCCTCAGCTACTTAGTGAGGCCCTCCGCAACTTTGTGAGACCTGGTTTCAAAATAAAATATAAAAAATAGGGCTGGGGTTGTAGCCCAGAGATAGAACGCCCCTGCGTTCAATCCCCAGTACCGCAAAAAAAAGAAAAATATTTAGAAAATAATACTTTTGCTTTATAAATAATGATTTTCATAAATAAGAAACTAAAAATATTAACTTGGTAATATCATTTCCTATGAAGCAGATGCTTATTAAGTAGTGCCATTTTTCCAATTTCTTAAAAAAAGTTGATTAAATTTATTTATTAAAGATAAATTAAATGATATTCCTAGCTTAAAATTTATTTTTCACAATATTTTCTTTTGGCAATTTTTTTTTTTTGCGGTACCGGGGATTGAACCCAGGGGCATTCTACCTCTGCACTACACCCACAGCCCTATTTTTTTATACTTTATTTTGAAACCGGGTCTCACCAAGTTGCAGAGGGTTTCACTAGGTAGAGAGAGAGAGAGACAGGGAGAGAGAGAGAGAGAGAGAGTTGAGGCTGGCCACGAACCCGGATCCTCCGGTCTCCACCTCCCAAAGTACTGGGATTACAAACTTGTGCCACCACACCCGGCTTTTGGCAATTTTTTGAAAAAGAAATATGAATAGATTACTGCATTTTGTATTTAATAAAATTTACTGTGAATATTCTCCATATCATTATTTTAAACATAATTTAGATCTTTGATGTATAGTTCCACTTTTGGATGATAGTTTTCAGTTTTGGATGATATAGTCCTATTTGGGGATGATGTGAATTCTTTAGACACTACGCTTCGAGTTTTGAATTTTGATCTTTTCCTGGGTTAGTGACATTCAATACAGTACTCTTGTGATATTGAGTTACAGTGGCCACCTGCAGCTCTGTCAGCCATGCGAATATCAGGGTGAAAGCCAATACTCTACAGTGTACAGTGATGGTAAGCTATGATGTTCAGAAGGTTATAGCTATTAAAAGCATTTTCAACATATGACATTTTAAATTTATGATGAGTTTATTGGTTCATAGCCCAATTATAAGTCTATTAGTATATGCATATTTCTTTACGTGAGCAACACAGCTTTACTAAATAAATGAATAATGCAAGTGATTTCAACACAGGAACTAAACAATGGAAATTTTCCTAATTGCATTATTTTTACACAACTCCATCTAATCTGGCATTCAATGGAAATCTTATCTAGTTGTCAGGATAAAACTAACAAATAAACCAATATATTGTAAGAAATGCATCAATATATTTCATAACTGGGATGTCAAGCATTGGCCTTACTATCAAAGTTAATATGTTCTTCAAATTCCTGAAAGTTCCCGGTATTATCTAAGAAAATTTGAGCCATAGGAAGGATTATTATAAAGTATTTAGCAGAAACCAAGGAAAGACCTGCAAGAGAAAAAATAAGGGGTCTAATTTTTCTCATTTGAAATTGAAATTATTGCAGTAATTGAACATGACCAATCCAGGGGGGGAAAAGTGATGCTTGATTTGAAGGATCATGAATATATAAATGGCAGATTTTGGAAATTTCCAAGGGGAAATTAAAGAAACAAACTGAAAAATAAAGTCAGGCTATAAATCTATCCCCTTTTAATATATAGATGTATCTTATTCAGAAGACCAATAATTTAACAGGGGACTTCTAAACGACCAACTAGAGTGGGATGTGTCTTATTCAGGATGGAGTATTTAAAAATGTGTTAATATATGAGACACGTTTTCTAAATTTATCACCATCGCAAATCCAGGTAGATAAAATTTTTCATCTGCATAGAATTTCAACAAACGACAGACCACTTATTATATAGATGAAAACCACTGAAACTGCCAATCAAGTAAGGAAATTTGCAGTCACAATCCCTATGCTATGAAGGAATAGACAGAAATTTACAATAAAATATACTGACATTTCTTCATTAGACAGAATCAATGAATAAAAATACTTCATTGTCTTTACTTTCCTAAAAGAGTTCTTCAAAAAAATCTGTGGAAGTCATTTAAGTTGCTGAAGAACATGATTACAAACTCCACAAATTTCAGTCTGAAATTTTAGTAATAATATATTTATTAATAAAAATGAATTGGCATATAATTATATTTAATCTGAAGTAGATGTTTAGAATGTGCATTTTTACTGAGAATAAACACGAAATACTTAGGACCTGCGTTGCATGTTTAAATATTGACTACTTACAACTAAGCATTGGCCATTTTTATCTTATCTCTTACCATGCGGTTCAAGTACTCTTCATATCTTATTGTGTTTGGCAATATTCCATATCATTTTGCTGAAGAAATACAATATCCTGTATGTAACATCCTTGGGATAACAACAACAGCAATGTTCTTGTGAGATATAGAAAAAAATCTTAATAAAATTATAGATAAGAAATTCACCATTGCTAAGGAAATATATGTCTTTCAAACTTGGTCTGATTAATAAGTCACCACTATATTGAAGAATTGATTATCATGAGATAATAAGCATTAGTTCAGCCGGGTGTGGTGGCGCATGCCTATAATCCGACTACTTGGGAGACTGAAACAGGAGGATCGCATCGGAGGTTAGAGGACAGCCTCAGCAAGTAGTGAGACTCATCAACCTAGTGAGACCCTGTTTCCAAATAAGAAATAAAATCGGGCTGTGGGTGTAGCTCAAAGGTAGAATGCCTCTGGGTTCAATCCCCAGTACCACACACACACAAAAAAAAAAGAATTAGTTCAACATAATCCTATGTTAAAATTCTGCTAATCGCCTCTTAGGAGTAGAAAATCTTGGAATTATGGCTATAGAGTTATCAAGAAACTTGCAATCTTAGTTACTGTGATAAAAAGAAAAATGCATCTGTATATGTTGGCTAGGGCTGCAGTACAAAGTACCACAGATTGGGAGGGGTGCCGGGGGTCTTTAACAACAAAGACTTATCTCTTACAGTCCAGGAAGCCGGACTTCTAAGATCAAGATTTCTGCAGGTGTGAATTCTCCTGAGGCTTCTCTGCTCTGCATGGCTTGTAAGTGGCAGAGTCTTCCCATGTCCTTGAGAGAATGATCTTTCCTCTGTACAAGGGCATCCTGGTGTCTCTACATGCCCTAGTCTCTTCTCATAAGAACACCAGTCAGCGTGGTGGTGCATGCCTGTAATCCCATTATTTGGAAGGCTGAAACAGGAGGATCAAAAGTTTGAGACCAGCCTCAGCAACTTAGCCAAGACCCTTTCTCACAATAAAAGATAAAATAGGGCAGGAGGTGTAGTTCAGAGGTAGAACAACCCCCACGCTGGGTTCAATCCCCAGTACTACACACACACACACACAAAGAATACCAGTCAGGCCGGGTGTGGTGGTGCACTCTTGTAATCCCAGTACTTTGGGAGGCGGAGACCAGAGGATCCGGGTTCGCAGCCAGCCTCAGCTCTCTCTCTCTCTCTCTCTCTCTCCCTGTCTCTCTCTCTCTCTCTCTCTAACTAGTGAGGCCCATCGCAACTTTGTGAGACCTGGTTTCAAAATAAAACATAAAAAAATAGGGCCGGGGGTGTAGCGCGGAGGTAGAACGCCCCTGGGTTCAATCCCTGGCACTGCAAAAAAAAAAAAAAATACCAATCAGATAGCACAGGGGCCAACTCTGAAGGCATTTAAATGTAATCATCTATTTAAAGGCCCTCTGGCCAGATATGGTTGTATCCAGAGGTGTTAGTAGTTAAGAATTTCCACATATAAATCTTGGGGAACACATTTCTGCCCTTTTCTATGCTGTTTTAACATAGAAAATGCAATTTGCCTTCATTATCTCATTCAATATACTTTCCAACCTGTGATAATGGAGGGAAATATATGACAGGAAGTATTTGCACATATCTCCGAAGGGTATCTTAATTCCTTGGAATTTTGCTTCTGAAGATCTGACTTCTTGTTTATTTTTACTCTTTTAATGGAAGACAGAGACAAAAAGCCTCACAAGGACACTGCACTGGGTTTATGAGCACAGGTTACAGCAGGAATGAGTCCTTGGCTCCTTCCCACAGAGGAGTTTAGAACTCTTACAGCAAAGTACAGCGGTGTAGTGAATCTCCCTGCTTCGTACATAATCTGCAAATACTTATCTTGATTCTGACTGAAAAAAGCAAAATACATAGGTCTCACTCCAAAATGTGGGCAAACAGTACAAATCTTAGTTCAGAAAAGTTTATGTCACATTGTTTTTGTAAGAATTACTTTGGAGAATGTTGCTGAAAATATATTGAAATACACAGAGTTGAATATATAAGAAAGTATTTTATAGTCATCCTGATAAAATAGTATAGAGGAGAAATTCAGCAAAAGGTAGTCATTTGTTTCATTAAAATTATTGTTCCTGAACTAAATGTTTAAATTAATTTAATGAATTTAAAACTTCAAAATTTGCATATATTTTGTTTTCTCTTCTATTAACCTTATACAGATTAATCACATTGTAGTTATGATGTTAGAATGTTTATGGGTGTAATGAACATGTTTTGATTATTTATTCTGAAAACTCATAAACGTGCATGGACTTATTTTGCATATTCTAATTCATTGCATCATTATCTGTATCATCTGATTTAAGCTGTCAGAGTTGTATAAACAATGTAATTGCCTGGCCATCAGACTAGTGGGGATGAATTAATGAATTAAATCATATAATTAGCATTTGTTTCTTTTGCCACTAAAAAAGGTTGTATTATTACAGATATAATATAGTTTTCTTTTAAATGAGCTGTACTGTAAATTACAAGATAGACTTAAAAAAAGGACACCACCAACAATTATTTATTGATTACTCACAATGATTAGGATAAAGCAATTCAGTTTATTTGGAGTGCCTAAATTGGTTTAAACTCAATTTTTTTCTCACAAATAACATTATCGGGATTGGAAAATGATCCGGTATTTTCTTACTCAACAAAATCTTTTTTTAGAGCACATATTGATTAAAATAGAACTTTAACCTAACAACATTTCAAATTATAAATTAAATTCTTACTTTAATCATTTATTATGTTTCTAGTTTGTAGGAGATGTTAGATCAAGAATTTTATGATAAATAAAGCTAAATTCTTATAAACTAACTGATCAGAGATAGTGAAGGAAAAAGATATATAAAATGGTGTTTTATAGTTTTAAAAAATACAGTGGGGTAAGTGGAAAAGTAGTGAATGGAATATCCTACAGTTTCTTCTGTAGTCTATGTTGAAAAGTAGTAAGAGAGGAAGAGTTGCCCAGTGTGGTGGTACACACCCATAATCCAGTATTTGGGAGGCTGAGACAGGAGAATCACAGGTTCGCAGCCAGCCTAGCAATTTAGCAAGGCCCTCCGCATCTTAGTGAGACCCTATTTCAAAATAAAGAATAAAAAAATAGGGCTGATGGTGTAGCTCAGAGGTAGAATGTTCCTGGGTTCAATCCCCAGTACCAAAGAAAAAAAAAAGGATGGAAGTCAGGAATTCTGTGTGAAAGATTCATATATATTCAACTCTGAAGCAAAATTTTTAATAAAATAGGGTGTGTTGGGGAATAAAGAACTGCATGTATATGAGGGTGTGTGTTTGTATGTGTGCATGTGTGTGTGTGTGTGTGTGTGTGTGACAGAGAGAGAGAGGGAGAGAGAGATAGCGTGCTGAAAGATGTGATCTTTCTTAGAAAAATAAGAAATTAAGTATGGGGTAAACTGGGACATAATGACTGATAGTCTGAGTAACCTAGAGACTTCATCATTGGGAATCGGGCCCATAAACTCTCATAGAATTTAGTCAAAAATAACCATGATAATGGTAATTAGTAAGAAGCCAGAAATATATCGTTGATTCCAAGTTTTCCAGAAAAGACACGGCATAGGTTAGAGCAGAACCTGCGGATTGAAGTCCATTCTTCTGAAATTGCTTTAATGAAGAGGGAGCGATTCAAGCTGATTCACCTTTAAAATTTGTGAGTAAATATATCTGTACTTCAGTTGAGTAAATATTAGATATTCTTTGATCTTATTCAGCAAATTGGGAAAAGAGCTATTAGGGAAAAAAGTTTAAAGATTGCTATAAATGTATAAATAGGGTACCTAAACATGTTTTCCTAAGAGCAAACCTTTTACACACCAAGTAAGAATATAGTCGTGGTTCATAACCTGTTTGCTTCATGGCTAGAATTTGTAGAGACCTGAGAGGCTATTAGAAGTAGCTGTGTGTGTGTGCTGCTATCAAGTATCCAAGGCAGGAGATCTGAGGGACAGAAAGAAGATGAAAGAGAGAGAGAAACACAGCCAGCCACCCAAGCTGATCCAGCTAAGCCTTGCTTCTAGTCTAACCACCAGTTGCATGTGGCTAAATAAAGAAAACCAGTTGTCAAGAGCTTGTTTTATGCCAGATACTGAGATGAGCACTTTATAACTCAAAGCATCAATGCTCATTTAATATCTGCAGTGTTACAGATATGAAAATTGAATTAGAGATGGTTATTAACTTACCCATATCACTCAGTTACTTTGACAGTGATGGGAATCTCTTCTTGAGCTTCCAATTTTAAGATATATAAGCAAAGTAAACTTGCAGGTGAAATATTAATATAAGAACATCTAAACATGGCCACCACAGCCACCACATTTCTGCAGGTCTTCTAAAAAAGGTGGCATATATTTCCTGCCCCTTGAATCTCACTTATTGTTATGACTTTTGCATTGACCGATAATGATGTGAAGGTGACGCTGGGTTTTATAGCCTCGTTCTCCAACAGTTTTGCAATCTTGACAAATGTTCCCTTGCAACACCTCTGTGTGTGTGTGTGTGTGTGTGTGTGTGTGTGTGTGTGCTGCTATGAAGTATCCCAAGGCAGGAGATCTGAGACAGAGAGAAGATGAAAGAGAGAAACACAGCCAGCCACCCAAGCTGATCTGACTAAGCCTTGCTTCTAGCCTAACCACGTGCTGCATGTGGCTAAATAAAGACATCCAGGTGAGAGTAGCAGAGAAAATACAAGAGCAGTCTATAAAATAGTGAGAAATAATATAGTATTAAAGATCCCAAAGCTTCAGAGTAGTCTATTAGCAGCTATTGGTAACTGAAGCAAACACATTTAAAAGAGTTAGTGATTGGGGGGGGCATGGTAGCATATGATTGTAATCCTAGTATTTGGGAGTCTGAGACAGGAGGATCATAGGTTTGAGGCCAGTGCATTGTAACTTAGCAAGACCTTGTTTGAAAATAAAATAAAATACAACTGGGGGTGTAGCTCAGAAGTAGAACACCTCTGGGTTCAGTCCCTAGTACCACACACACGCACACAAAAAGAGTTAAAGATATTTGATAAAATAGCAATAAAAATTATTTCTGTTTTCAAAAGAGACAATCTGGATGATATTTTGTAATTTCCCATTCTCTTCTATAATATTTTCCTTTTTTTAATAGTAACTGCTTCAGGGTGATTGAGGAAGTTAATAAAACAGATGAGCTATTTTATCCCATCTTCAATATGTTATTAGTATGAATTTTTAAATATTAGATACCAGAAATGTATGACTTTCCTTTCAGCAGATTAAGAACATGAGCTTGAATATGTATGCATATACATGTGTACATACATATGCTATTCAAAGGAAAAAAATGGGAACTTTTGACGACAAATTGTAATCCTCAAACAATGGCGATCTATTCTGAGAAATATGTCATAGGGCAGTTTTGTCTTTGTGTGGACATCACAGAGTATACTTACCCAAGCCTAGATTGTATGGTCATCATTCCACCTGGCCTCAACGAAATCAAGAGACAGTAAACTACAGAAATATGAGGCTGTGTTCAGGATAACGTGGCATACTGTTTTATAGTAAACAGTTTTAAAGGTAGGTGTATACGATAGCACAGTAAATACATAAACATGGCATAGTTGTTTAGTATTATTGTAAAATATTATGTACTGTACATAATTGTATGTGTTACACTGTTATGACTGGCAGTGCGGTAGGATTTTTTATACCAGCAGAACCATAAACATGTGAATAATGGGTTGCACATCAAGGTTTCAACAGCTAGAATGTCTGTCACTAGCTCCCTGGAACCTTTGAGTTCTATTATAATCTTAGGAGACCGTCACCCTGTATTCATCTTTCATTGGTTAAATCCTTGCTATGTGGCACATGACTATATCATGATTACTTGGGGGATATTACAGAGAAATGTTCTATATGTGAACAATTTTTAAATTATTATTTATTTTTATTGGTGCATGGTAATCATACATCTTGATGGGTTTCAGGGTGGTAGATGTATATATGTGGATTTTTTAAGAGTTTTGAGTGCCTTAGTCTTCTCTGTTAAAAGTATACCTGATAAAACTTCCTTCCTTCCTTCCTTCCTTCCTTCCTTCCTTCCTTCCTTCCTTCCTTCCTTCCTTCCTTCCTCTTTCTTTCTTTCTTTCTTTCCCTCTTTCTCGCTCTCTCTCTCTCTCTCTCTCTCTCTCTTTCTTTCTTTCTTTCTTGTGGTACTGAGGATTGAGCTCAGGGGCATTGTACCTCCAAGCTACACTCCCAGCCCTTTTTCTTTTTATTTTGAAACAGGGTCTCACTAGGTTGATGAAAGTCTCACTACTTGCTGAGGCTGTCCTAGAACCTGTGATCCTCCTGACTCAGCCTCCTAAATTCTGGGATTACAGGCGTGTACCACCAGGCCCAACTCCAGTAAATTATTTCTAATGAATAATTTTTAAGAATTTGCATTTAAAATTATGCTAAAATGTGTCACATTAGTATAAATTATATAAAAATAATAATTTACCTGTGATGTATGAAAGGTAAAAAAATATACAATAGGAAAATACCTAATTTATATTAAGAAGATGAAGAGAATACTGGGGATTCAGATATCATGATTTATTGTTATGTTAAAGACGGAATTATGTTTTATTCACTATTTACTCATTTGGCATGAGATAGAAAAATGTTAAATAATTGACATCATGAAAATGGGTTAAAATGAATTTCATAACCAAAAGTAATTATTTTGAGTGCTTACAAAAATGTAGGATTTACTAAGAGCTTTAAATATTACCTGTGTGACTTTTTAGATATCAAACATGATTAGCACATGTTCTCAAATAATTGCTTGCCAGATCTCCTAAAATAAAACTGTTTCAGAACAGTGTTGAAATTCATGTTTCTTCATTGAGTTGACTAAAATGTAGAACAATCTTTTAATTACTCAGATTATTAAAATGTTGTCTATCATTGTGTTTGGAAATTAGTACGCAAGAATCCTTAGTAATGACAAACATTTAAAACATATTTAGTTAATTAAGTCATACTAATGAGATAATATCTAATGTACTTGCTGTAATCTTATTTAGCAATAGCTCTTTTTAAACTAATCTCTTTTTAAGAGGAAAAGGAAACTCTATTACTTCTAACATGGTAAATTATTTGCTTTGTATTCATACTCAATGTGTGTGTATGTATTTATATGTATACATACATAAGTTGTTCATATTATAAAATTTATAAATTGCTTATTCCCTCTCTCCATATATATATTTACATCAATATCTATAGCTATGTTTATATACATATATACTGCATGTGTATATATGTGTTTGCATCATATATGTAAACATATATACTTGCCTTTTTGAGTGTTGAGGGAATAATATATTAAGGGAATAATACATCAAAAATATACACAATGAAACTACGTGTTGATATGAGTTATTTGAGTAAACTGTATGAGATTAATCAATTGTACATAACATTTGAACTATTTGGGAGCTATTTTCAAGGACAAGTTGTTGGTGTGTTATTTAATATTTTCGCTCTTTCTTTTGTTAATACCCCTGTGAATATAAAAGTTTCATTTGCCTTATTTCCTTGAATAAATCAGATCAGAATCTTTCAAAGGAATATAAGGCCAATTTTCCTAAAAGTTAGCACTCACAAATATTTAAGAAAAAATGTATGTAAATACTTAAGTGGAGTCGCACATTAAAAGTGGTGGCCAGCACAAGAAAACTGAAGAATGAAATGTGACAATTATCTGCTTCTCACAATGACATGAGAGAAAGATTCCAGGCAAAGGAAAAGATTTATTTACAAACTAGAAAAGGAACAGCGTGGCTAAATTTTGCAGTATAATGTGGGTTGAGTGTTAATTTTATTATTATATGCAAAGTATTTAGAACCTACCCAATACATATGGACTGCCTTATGCCTCATATAAAGTATTATAAAATAAATAATTCCATAATGAGTAGAATTATTCTGAAGTAAAATAATTGGGAAATCCATTCCTCCAATATGTATATTGTAGATTCAATAAGAACAACAGTAAGCCTGTAAACACTGAGACTGTCCTATAATCCATTTATGAGCTGATATAGGATATATTTAATCAGATCATCCTTATTATAAAAATGTACCTAAGCCAAGTATGATGGCTCAAGCCAGTGCATGATAACTTAGTGAAACACAGTTTCAAAATAAAAAATAAATAAACAAATAAAAGGGCTGTGGGTGTAACTCAGAGGTAGAACACACCTGAGTTCAGTCCCCAGTACCACACACAAAAAAATGTACCTTAAAGACCAGCTAGAGGCCGGGCGTGGTGGCGCAAGCTTGTAATCCCAGTACTTTGGGAGGCGGAGACCGGAGGATCCTGGTTCGCGGCCAGCCTCAGCTCTCTCGCTGTCTCTCTCCCTGTCTCTCTCTCTCTCTCTCTCTCTCTCCTTAGTGAGGCCCTCCGCAACTTCGTGAGACCCGGTTTCAAAATAAAGTATAAAAAATAGGGCCAGGGGCGTAGCGCAGAGGTAGAACGCCCCTGCGTTCAATCCCCGGTACTGCAAAAAAAAAAAAAAAAAAAAGACCAGTTAGAATTGTTTAGAACCTACTAATATACAGCAGTGAATTCACTTTAAGTTCATTGAAATATCTCTAATTGTTGTTTTATGTAAAAAAAATGATGTTCGCATTATAAAATAAAATTCAACAATAAGATAAATTATGTTAGGTCACAGAATAATCCACTAAAACTTAGCTACTGTCAAATATAATTGAAAATGTGACAGTGATGTTAATAGCTGTGAAACTAGAAGATGGGGAAAGCAAACCGAATAAAAGTGTACCACCTGGAAAAACTTGTACAAGCTATTACAATTGTACTGTTACTTGAAAACTCGTTTTTATGATCTTGAACCACATAACAGGAAGCACAGATGGAGGCAATGATAAGATGCAAAAATTCCCACTCGAAATAGATGAAGTTTGATAATCATATTGGATTCCTAATGTACACGAGCACACTCTATAACCAGGGGAGGCAGCCTGCTTGCCTCTTGGTGATAAATGCCCTGATTTTGTGTGTCATTGCATCCCATTTCAGATGTTGGCAGGATATAATAATTTGATAATAAATGAAAACATCTTTAAGCACATAGTTGGATGCAAACAGCAATTGGTAATCTTCCATATTTATTTCATTCCATTCCATTTATAGTCGCACTTGTAATCAGGAATAAACTAATGATGCTTAGGAAGATATAGCAGCACATCCTCTAACGCACTGGGAGCCTTTAATCAAATGAAAATTTTATTTAAATGTTAGCGTTCCTAACAAAACATTCTATTTAAGACTTTTTAGTTGGTAAATTAAAGCAAAATCCATTGGAAATATTAAGTCAAAAGTGAGTTTACCCAAAACATGGATGGGAGGCAAATCTCACGAATGATATTCAGCATAACTAGTCTTTGAAATATGCTTCCAGCTGGATATAGCTGATGCAGTAATATAGAAGATAGCAAACTATTCGGCATTTCTCTAAGATACAAAGTTATGGAAATAGAGTGTCATAAAACAAGGCACTCAAGTCAGTATAAATCACGAATCCTAAGTATTAACCTAAATTGCAGTTCTCACATTCTGTTACAGGCTAGATTCTGTCTTCCTGAAATGTATTGCTTCTGCTGCTCTTGTACATGGAACCAATTTGAATAAAAACACATTGTGCTTAATTGAGCAGCTAATTATATGAAAATGGCTGTCAGTCAAGCAATAGTAATTGGCTATTTTCAAAATAAACAATGGTTTAGTGAATTTGACTATCCTTTTTTTTCCACTATAGTTACTGTGTAGGCAGTTCCATAATTGCTATTCTTGATGTACGTTCAAAATGCACTCACCATATGCTATGAATGTTAAAATAAAAGCTCACTTAGATTTTACTGAATTATAGTTAATGAGTAATAAAATCCTTTACACACAAAATAGTTTACTCAAAAGAGATATTTTTAGAAGAGATACCCATTTTGTACTGAACATTTAATATTATCATTCTCAATTTTTAAAGATTTTCTTCTGTGGAAGGCAAGAGATGCATTAAAATTCTAAGTCATGTCTGTTTTACATAAAAGCAAAATATATTAGTATACACATTTCTATAATTTTTGGACATAGTTATTGATGGTAGAAATTGAAAAAATATAATAGCATTTCATAAATGTTATTTCCTCTCTCCAACAGAACAAATATTCTTTGTGATTCTTTTTATTTTGCACCAAAAAAATAAGAAAGTTCTTTCTTTTACTACATCTGGTATTAAAAGCACTCATATATGATTCTAATATTTGAGGACTTTGGACCCTTTTAAGTATGAAGATTTTCATGATCTGCTCTTGTCTATTTTCTAGCATTCTGTCTCAACACTTTTACATGTACTAATATAGTGATTTAATATAAGTAGAGAGCCACTTTGACTCCCTTAAATACATAAAACTGTTGCCATTATATTTTGGATACGCAGGCTCTATGTCTAAAGTGTTTCCCTCTAATGCAACCACCATAGCATGTTTGCTAAGTTACATGACATAGTAAGTTATTAGAACAATAAGAAGCCACAGTGTAATAAATAATCACAAGACCCAAGAGGGGTGGAGTTAGCACAAGCCACAGAAGCCTAAAATAATCAGAAAAGTTTGAAACACAGAGATCTTTGATAGTGAGCAGTTGATCCTGGTAGTGAAATAGATCAGAAAACTTTTGAAGGTTTATTTTGGAAAAAACAAAAAATAAATAAATGTCTATTGTGAAAAGAAGTCTGACACATCAAAATGCAATTCATTATATGTACAAGAGTATATACAAAAACAACTTAGTAAAGTTAATATACATGTGGTCAGTACTGAACAGTAAGTACTGACAGACTATAACCTGGAACAGAAACTAAGAACCGTAATGTTGGCTAATACCTAGGCACCGATATGTTCTATGAGCAAGTTTTTCATAATTCCATTGGCAAACCCATCTATAATTGCCCCATTCCTAAATTCAGGCCTCTAACTTTAAGCTTCCTCATACTCATTAATGGATGAAGGAAATGTATAGGTCCAGCTTACAAGTTAATTCAAACACTTTGCTGCATAATTTGAATGTGAACCATGTCGCATGACAGCATTGTCCAAGATAATTACAAAGAGATTTAGAAGAAATAAATCTAACCAGTGGACAGATATCTATGAAATTCACTTAGTAGTTTATTTTGTTTTTGTGGTACTGGAGATTGAACTCAGGGGCATCCTACCACCAAGCTATACTACCAGCCCTATTTTATTTTTTTGTTTTTGTTTTTGAAACAGAGCCTTGAAAGGTTGATGAGAGTCTTGCTAAATTATGGAGGCTGGCCTCAGAACAGCAATTCTCCTGTCTCAGGCTTCTAAGGACTTCTATTACAGGCCTGCACCACTGTGCCAGGCTAGTAGTTTCCTTGTTTGACAGGACAGATGGCTAGAGGTATAGATATTTGGCTTACTCAGTGGAAGTGTATGTGTGGCGTATGTGTAATGCACATACTGCAGATCTTAGAGGGAAACTCAAAATGTTTTAGAGATTAAAAATTGAATATCCTAATCTGCAGGACAGTATGATTGATTTCCTATCTCCTGAATCCAGATGTACAGTTTGTCACCCTCAGACAATATTTTAATTGGCCTAATTTCAAACCAACAAAATGGATAAATGTAAAACTTTGTGCTGGATATAAATAAGAAATAACCATATAATTCTATCCTTTATTCAAAGCAAAATTGATTTTAGTTGGTAATTGGAAGCATTAATTTCAGTACCCTCCAAATAGTTGATAATTAGAAGCATTAATTCCAATACCTTCCAAATTTTCTTACTTTACATACTTTATTTATGCTCCAATGAATGATAAATGAATAATGCACTATTTGTTAATTTTTGCTTTCAATACTCTGTTCTCATTTTCTATCATTTTAACCACAGTTTTTATCTGTACCATCTTGTAAACCAGAGACCTGAAGCAGCTTGTTGCTTTTCCTTCTAAAATTGTATTTTTAATGACTATTTTTATTTTCATAATGTCAAGACATTTTAAATTCAATTTCAGTTTCCAACGTATCATCCAGTTGTCATGGGGAAGTTTACAGAGTGTATTATGTTGCATTAACCAAGGTACTATTACTGAACTCTCACTAAGTAGCTCTGAACATTTATCATACCTATAACTAAGATAAAATCTGAGTCTTCCAGTAACCTCTGCACTTTGCTAACTTCATAAAGTAAAAGCAAAAATAGGAACCATATTGTAAACACCTAAAGTCAAAATGATAGATCTTCATTCTCACAGATGTTGCAGAAATTTCTTTCAGAAGAACTACCAAGAGGAAAAGTGCTGATTTGTTCCAGAGTGCAATGTTATTCCTGATAGCCTCTGAGATGGAGAATTGTCAATAGTAAATTAAAGTTTCTGATATTTCTCATTATCCTATAACTCCTCTTTTTATTTGTTTTTAACATCTTATTGTAAACAGACCAGGTTCCTTACATTTTACCTATCTGATAAAAACACCTAGAATTTTTATGTCTCAGAAAAAAGGAAAACAGGATTCCTGAGAATCTTTTGTATAGTGATTTTGCTCTTCATTTCTTCCAAAGCAATAGACACAATATCTAGAGAATACATAATCATCAAGCACTGTTAATAGAACACATTTGCGAATGAGGAGCATGCAGAATGCATTAGCAGGATTTCAAAGCAATTAACCAAGAAAACAAAACAACCAAAGCAAGTCCATTATGCAAGCACCTTGCCATTGAGAGCTGATTTGTATTGAGAGATGACATCAGATCCCTGGAAAGGAAATGAAAAGAGAGAAAGAGGTATGGATTGATAAACTGTCATCATATTTCACTGTAATTTTGTTTAATAATGGGGTCTCTCACTTGCCCTCATTAAAAATTAAAATCACTGGGTAAGTGTTGAATAGTATTGCCTGCATCAGTGACAGGGGGCCATAGAGGAAATTATCAGTTAGTTGATATTATAATTGGGGAAGGAAAATTCTTCTAAAATGTCATTTGGGATGCCATGCACAGTGAGACTGGTAGATAATATCCTTTGAATAAGACAAATGCAATTAAGTTATGCTAAGCCTTCAGCAGATCAAAGGAGTTCCTGATGTGGGACAAACATGGTCACTGCAGATAAATATCACCCAGTGATCGCCAAGGGTCCGGCATCCACTACAAATGTCTCTTCATCACAATCTGGTTTCCTTGCTCACTGTAATTCACTATCCTAAAATTTTCTGTTTCTTAAAATTATAAATTAAAAATAATTGAAAAACTAAAATATGTTGGACAAATGTCACTTGAATGTAGCACAAGATTTTTGTCCTCAAAGCAAATTGGAAGAATTTTATGGCTATCAAATATTCACTTTATCCAGTGTGCAAATCTGCACACCAGTTTGCTTCTAAAACTATCTACCAATTGTCCCCCACTCTTATTGAACTCTGTATATCTTTTCCTATTATTATTGGCTCAAAGAGAAACTGGTGAAAATCAACCACTCTTAATTATATCATGACTATTCATACATTGGCTCTATCATCAATGATGCATTTGCAAATATAGCTCAGATTCTTGTCATAGTCTTTACTGTTCACAGCAGAAAAGACTTACATAATAGCAAGATGAATCCATCTGGGTTATAATCCAGGAATTACAAACCAATAAAGAGGTTCACTGAACAGAAAATAAGGCATGAAGAAAAAATTTTAAAAAATGTAATATTTTCTTCTTCAACATTCATTATCATTAACTATTCCTCTTTGCATTAAAAATAATTCAATAGAATGCCAATATGATGTTTTCAATATTTTATTACTCTTTCCTTTTCTCTGATTTCTTATCCCTTTGAAGATAAAAGAAGTATTTTAATTAGGATGCAATGGGAATAAATTCAGAATTAGCATATGGTGGTGTTCAATAAATACAGTTTTAATTATAACCTTTTCCTGTTTATTTCAAAGATTCAAGGGGAAAAACATCAGAGGCAAAACAAATATTTCTTAATATATTATATTTAATGTTATACTGCCTGGAACTTATTTTGATGTATGTCTGTTTGAATTTGAAATTATAGTAATTCTTCTAGATGGAGGAAAAAACCAAAGAATCTGTAGAAGTCATTTCATTGCTTCAGATGGAATAGGGAGGATGTCTCTCTGCATGGGCATTGGCTGAATTGCTCTAGAAAAACAGTTTCTTTTATAAATGTCTCTGCAGTAAGTCAGTCAGTGTTGCGGGCATAATGTATGGTACAGAAAACCAGAACCAGAAAGGTGACCTAGGGAGCAAACTTAGGTGTAAATGTGTCAAGTCATGAATAAATTAACATTTTACCATTTTATTGAATTAATTTACCAAGGATTTCTTTTCTGTTTTTGTGAACTGGGTCTTAGGGCATGTTTTGAAATAGAGACGACAGGAGATATAGACAACATTAGCTACTCCAGTTTGTTAAGTGACAAAAAAGGTGTCTAAGATGCCATATATTTGCAAATAAAATTGGAAGAAAAGGAAACAAATGCTGTACTAAAAGAGAAAAAAATTGCAAGGGAGGTATAAAACATTTTAATAGATATAAATAAGTGTTTAACTCTTAACTTCAGTTTTGTTAAAAGTTATTATTTTTGTGTGTGTGCGGTATTGGGAATTGAAACGAGGGACATTCCACCTCTGAACTACACTCTAACCCTTTTTGATTTTGAAACAGGGTCTCACTAAGTTGCTCAGAGCCTTGCTAAACTGCTGAGGCTGGTCTCAAACTTGTGATCCTCCTCTTTCAGCCTCCCAAATACTGGGATTACAGTTGTGTGTCTCCTCTCCCAGCCAACTGAAAGTTCTTAAGAGGACTTTATATGTTCTTTCAGCACTTTAGAAATAGATAATACAGTGTAAGATTTAATTGAATTTACACATTTTAAGTTTAATTTAGATAAAATTAAGATCTACCTCTGGAACTATCTCAGACCATATACGTGTGTGTGTGTGTGTGTGTGTGTGTGTGTGTGTGTGTGTGTACGAAATTTAAATGGATATTTGTTTATATTATCAAATACTGCCAAAACTATTATAAAAACTGGATTTGTTTTGTCCCTAATAATTTTATTTTGCACTCTCCTTATATATCTTTTTCTTTTTTATTTTTGCGGTATTGGGGTTTGAACCCAGGGGTATTCTACCTCTGAGCTACACCCCCAGCCCTATTTTTTAATCCTTATTTTTGAAAAGGGGTCTCAGTAAATTGTGGAGGGCCTCACTAAGTAACTGAGTCTGGCCACGACTCCATCCTAATCCAAGTATTAGGATTACAAACATGGGCCACCACACCGGGCCTTGTATATTTTTTAATTCTTGTCTGTTAACATTATAGATGTACAACCTCTAATGGAATAACCTACACAGTGTTTTAATAGCCATAACCTGGGAAACAGGCTATAATATTGGCCCCTATTCATTAAAAAGGACTAGTGGTGAAACTGACCTTCTGGGTGCTCAACAACTGAGACTTGGAGAACAATCAGGAAATAAAAGTACAAAACAAAGAACAGTCAATATTTAGGTCCTCGCCCTACAAGGTCAAATAGGAACCAGGGGAAGACCTCACTAAGACCCGTGAATCTCTGGTAAGTCATCTGATATCCGGAAATAAGAGGATCATGAAGGACCCAAGGACTGGAAGCCACCAGCACATACTCTGCAAAGAGGGTCATTGGAGAGGGAAATGTCCCCTATGCTTCAAGGGATGCCATATGGTCAGCAAGACCATGACCCATCCTGGCAGATGGCACAATTGGTAGAGGTAAAGCCTCACAAAGTCCCTCCAAGTAACCCTGGGGAGGTGACTGACCTTAAAAGCAAACTTTTTATAAAATATGTGTTTGCCCAAGATTGGGCTACTTGGTCTTGAACACCCAGCAGAAAAGTATAACCCAAAACAAATGTGCTAGTCTCGGGTCAAAGAAGAGTCATACTCATGGGGCGATTTAAAAGACCACCCACATAATTTAACTAGATATCTTCTGACTTTGGCTCCACCTTATATTCTACATTATAATTTATAATGGTATTTCTGCTTTTAGGTCCACACCAAAAAATATATATAATATGGCACTGATGCCCAAAACTTCTCTGAGTCTTCATAAGACACTATAAAGCTAAACATGTCCCTCTTGAGGTTTTGCAGGTCCAGGACCACCAGACACCATAAAAGGAAAAATTCGTATTCCTGTAAAGTCCTCGAGGGTCTATGAGTCTTGTTCAAAATTAAAAACTAAAATTTGTTTAAGTTCCCTATGTACTATGAACCAACAAGCTTGCTTTTTTCCACTCTTGTGGAACTTTTTTCATTTGATTATGGGAATTTCTTTGCTAAACCAGGAACCTTAAAGATACTTAAAGAGTTATTGGGGTGTCCCATAAAGTGGGAAAAAGGATACAACCTTAAACCTAAAGAAAAGATGCTTGGTTTATCGATGGCTCTGCCAAATATGTAAAAAACCTTGTACCTTGTTCATCATGATTTCTATATTTTAAAAAGTTATATGTATATATAAAACTTTTATAAAAATTTATATTTGCCCAACATTGGGTGAACTAAATTTCCCTTGAGGGAAAACAGTACATATAAAATACGTATATATATAATTTTGTGTGTGTGTGTGTGTGTGTGTGTGTGTGTGTGTGTGTGTGTGAGACAGAGAGAGAGAGAGAGAGAGAGA